>CBVK0100184602.1:0-19291 GCA_900067695.1 Picea abies
TTCATGGGGTATAAACACGGCTGAAAGTAAGGACCTCTGAATCAAGAAGATAATCAGGCTCCACAACCAACAGTTTTCCTACTTAAGCCAAGTATCGTGAGCTGTAAGGTAAACTACTTGCTCCCTTACATCGCATATGTATATTTCACAGTTTCAATTCCAGCATAGTATAAGCAGACTCACAACAACGTATTAATTCATTCATCAAAATTAACCATTAATTGCTGAAAGAAAGTAGAGACATGAAAATACTCAACACATTACACAGATATTACTGTGGTTCACCCCCTCTTGGGCTACGTCCACAAATATTTGGCTCTTGGCTCTTTTATTATGGTAGTTCTGTAATTTCGGCACCACGTGCTTACACTTCTCCACAAAAATGGGTAAGATCTATGTGAGGTGAACTAGATCACACCAGGCTCTACAGCCTGTGGTCTATCCTCAGATCTACCTTCCCTTGTATCTCCTTTGCTCAACAACTTACAAAATCAGTTCATACAACACACAATAAAAATATTTGTCCATAACAATTATTCAACAATAATAATAACTACAAAAATAATGGCGAACCCTATATGATACTTCTGTATCTCTATTTATACATTTTGGGATCTTCAGCCATTTTACAGTGTATTACAAAAACCCTAACCCTTCTTATGTTAGGTCTTTCTCTCATGCACATGTTGTTCTTCCTCCAGCGTTCGCTTTCCTTTGTGCATGCTTTCTTGCATGCACGCCTGATGATATTTTGCTAGTTCTTACTTCAGTTTTTTGCACGCTTTCTTTCCCATGATCGTTCTTCTTTCCACTTCGGCCTGGTGCCAACACTTCTCGACATTCTCCCATACCTCTGACAATCGATCTTCGACTATGGTGGCTACCAGTTCCACATAATATGCTGTCAGTGATGTGTGCATTGATGTTCTGTGGGCCTTTGCCTTCTTCCTGGAGCCACTTGCTTGCTCCAATGTTCTCTTCTTTTGGGAGTCTAATGTCTCAAATTCCTATGGCATCTGTGTATCCATACATGTATCATGCCCAAATTCTTCCTCCATAGGTATATCCTGTGTCTCCATTTGTACTTATTCTGTGCGCACCTATTCTGTTGTTCCTCTTGGTGTCTGCTCTGTGCATGGTGGATCTCATGTAGAACTGCAATGTGATTTCTTTTGTGTCCTTCTTTTCTTTTGTATGGGGTTGCTTCCCTCCACTTGGCCTTATGTGACATTCTTCTTTTTTCTCACAATGTTTTTGCATGTCTGTTGCACAGAGACTGTTCTGTCTTGTGTCTGAGTCTGTCCTTATGGTACTGTCCTTGGGATTATGACCACTTTCTATTCCTCAGGCCAGTCCTAGACCTCCATCTGTATGTCCTGCGCTGTCACACAGTAGCTCAGTTGTGGCCACTCCTTGGCTGGGTCCTTCTTTGCTTTCACCCACATGCCATGGCGTGATGCTTGAAAATTTGTTTTCTATCCAAACTCTTGGACAATCTTTGGGGAGATCCTCCATGTGTCAGCTAAATAGTTTTGGATCTCCGAAAAGTATAGAGTGAATACATTGTTGTTTATTTTCTTCGCCTTTGGGTCTATTGTGCTTCTAAGAGACATGTAGTGGGTTGTGCCACACTTTATTGTTCTCTATAGGAACATGTTGTACGTTGGTTCTTGCCATCCTAAAAGTTCAATGAGGATGAGTAACCACGAGTAGTAGAACTCAGATCCCAAATCCTGTGTGTCCTTGCAATCCTCCAAGAAAGAATTCAGCAGATAAGGGGCCCAACTCATCAAGCTCCCCTTCGTGAAATGTGATACAACTACTACCACTCATGTTGGTACTTCCTCCTTTCTGCACTTGTGCATTAACTTGCACCCTAGCATCCTTGTAGTAAATCTCGTCGCATGATCATTGATGTCACTGATCCCGAGTCCCCTATTTCCTCTCTTCGTGCCATACTTTTCCTTGATTTTGTCGGAGATGGATTTTTCTTTAGTTTTATCCTCTAAGTACTACTTTGGCTTCTCCCCATTTGTGGGTAGCCCATTGATGCCTGCGATTAAGTCCACATTGATAGGCACTGGCCTATCCATCCACAAAATTCCTCCATGCACCCTTTCTAGGATTTGCTTCACACATCCATTGATGTGTTTACCATGCCCAAAGTGTGGTATATCCAACAAATTCATGATCCCTATATTGTAGAGCCCCAAGATCCACTGTGCAAGCTCTAATAGTGGTGCGCCTGAAGGGCCCTCTCCTCTACTCTCCATAAAGTTATGTTGCGCCAAATATAGGAATTGGATTATTCCAGCCATGTCATGATCAAAGTTTTTCATGGTGTCCAATCCTCACACCATCTCATCATCATCATTTACTCCCTCTAGGATTTTTTGCATCACTATTGCCAACTTCGACTGTGTGCGCAATATTCCTTGCGTACTTCTCTCATCTCGTGCCTTCTTCTTTCCTTGTAGGGATGACACCCTGACCTCTGGTATGCCCTGGTGCTCTATTTCATGCTCTTCTTCTGGATCTAGGCCATGATGTACTGAATCTGTGACCTGTTTGCCCTGTTGTGGCCCTTTTCCCCTAGACCCGTCAGATTCTGTCCTTTCCGCATCCTCCTACGACTGCTCGACCTCTTGCGATGGGTTTTGTTCTTCCTCAACTTGCATGGTATGTGGCTCATATTCTGGTGTGTGGATTTCATCCACATCCACGTCTGTGGGCATATCTTGCATCCCTATTTATGTCACCCGATCACTACTTCTCATGTTTCGCTTGACCCTGCTCGACGCTCCAACTCTCGGTGGCGACATCCTACTAAAATCTGGACTGCTAACCTTTAAATCTCCAATGGCTATCATGAATTCATACTCTCTCATGCCGGGGGTTGGTTCTTCACTCTGCTCCTTAGAAAAAAAACACAAATGACCACATTTCCCCCTCTTTTCCGACTTTATAGCAGGACAATGAAATGACAATTGTTTGGCACTGATAGTCGCCCTTTTTCACTTTTTCCTGTGCACTTCACTTTTTTTGTTTGTCAACTATTTTCCAGCACACAGTATCTTGAATACTGTTTTTTCTACGACACACTATTAATGCTAACAAATCTCGTACATCAAAAACCCTTTAGTATTCTTCTGTCTTTTTATCTTCTTGTTATCTTTCTTCTTTTTATAGATTTTTATCTTTTTCTTCTGTACTTGAGGTAATCTCCAACTGGGAGGGAATTGAGAGGCTGAGGTATAACAAGAGGAGCATACCTAGAAACCACAATGGCGTCCATTCTGTTTCTAGGAGGATTAGCACCTGCCATTGGGATGTGTACTGTAGGAGAACCAGGGGGAGATGGAGTTCAGATAGCTGAGACTGGAACTGTGTTTCTATGGGAGAAGGGAACTGGTTGAGTGTTGGGGGATAATGATATTGGGTTCAAGGAAAAAAGGAGTTTCCCCCTCTTTATATGCAACGACTATGACAAGGGGAGGAGTAGGAAAACCCAAAGTGGGACAACCTTTTAAGTTTATGGTTTTGAACCACTTTACAATCTCAGGGGAAACAAGGGTGTCAAAAATTTCTTCTAAATGAGGCCTAGAAGGGGAGAAATCAACAGGGAAACTCCCAAAATTCAAGGTTCTGGAAACTCCAACAAGTGGTGCAATAGGAAAATTAGATACAACTACTGGAGCTTCAAAAGAGGAAGTTTGTGAATTACCCGAATCAATTGATACAACTATTTAAGTCCCTTCTTGAGGGATCTTTCTTCTTCTAATAATATTTTCTAGGTTAGCTTCAGGTGTAGCAAGATGCATCTGTGGAGTAGACCTCGTGTGTCTACTTTTGGGAGCCACACTAAAACATTGGAGTCGTTAGGCGCAAGTTGCAATCTCCAAGGCACTGATTTCTGATGCACCTTCAGAATCATAATTTCTTTGTTGTTCAATCTCAAGGAAATGTCTTCAATTTGTTCCCCAGAAACAATGCCAAGAATGTTAGCACTGAGAATCACCATCATATTGCAAGAGGATAAGCTCAGTACCCATCAAAATGTTTGGTGGATGTTGGTTTTATGAGTGGAGGTCAAAATGACAAAATTCAATACAAGAATGATCTCAATCACATAAACTGGACAAGCAATGCACAAGGAAGTGAGGGCCTCATTAACTTCAGTCAGTGATTTGAGTTTAAATGTGATTAGAAGGAAGAATTAGTAAGAGAGATGAACAAGATTTCTATGGGAATCAAGATTTCAAGCAACTTGGTGAAGAAAAACTCAGGCTCAAGAGCACACTTGAACTCAAGTTTCTGACACTAAAATATGTCATAGTAGCATAATAATCAAACCTACATTACCATGCAACTACAACAACTCGAATGGATCCTCCATGCCTGAGCCTTTCGGTGTAAGAGGGAATAAGATAACAAGGAAGCTAACTAAAACTGGTCACAACAATACTATAATCAAACCTACATTAAAATAGAACTACAACCCTCGACTAGATCCTCCATGCCCGAGTGTTTTAGCATAGTTTTTACAAAGAGATGAGAGAAACTGACTTCTATTAATTTGAAAGTCTCAAATTTGATACATAGCTAGAGAACAGTTCTGGCATCAAAATGTCACAAAATAGGGAGCTTTGCTCAACTAGTTTACGACCTTAACAAAATCTTGAACTGATCTAGTTATACTCATATTAGTTTGCAACTACTAGGAGTGTGATCTGACAATGCCATTCAAATATTTGCGTCTGAGCAATCCTCTATCATATCGGGCATGTTTCCCTCTCTCAGACACAAACCAGGTTCAGTGAGGACCTGTAGAAAATCGACCATCGTTGTACCCCACTGACAGTCTGACCTCCTTGTCCATAACTCTCGAGCCTTCCATATATAGGCTGAGCTGAGGTTTGAACTACCAACCCCTACCTCATTAACTAAAAATTCATTGGGATTAGGGTGCAACGAGATGAACGATCTACATAAGACCACCTATCCTAGTTGGATTGGGAGTTGAGGTTGTGGAAGTCAACCCTCACTCATTGGCTCACTGCTCCTTAGGATTGGAGTGTGGCAGGACAACTGTCGGTGGCCACTTGTCGACATTTGATAATGTCTTATATGCACATGTGCATATTAGGGCTACAGAAAGTGGTTTGGACCTTCACCTCTTTCGGTCCCAAAATGCACCTCCTTCCGACACATCGCCTCACCACAAAACCACGGTTTTGATTTTAGCCCAGCCTTTGGATTTTAACGTCCGCGCATGTTGTGGCCTAGATATGACTAGCGATCGTCGATTTGGAGGGGAGCTGAGATCTGGGCACACTGGCTACTTTTAGTGCCCCTGCTAAACTTTTGTCTGCCCGCTAACTTTGGAGTCCTTCCATTTGCATTTAGAGATAGCACCACATCGAAAATGTTCAAGGAAGAACGTCATTGTAATTGCCTTTGCCTGCTTTGTGTGCTGATGACTGTCACCTACGATCTTTGAACAACTGTATGTGACAACATAACACACCAAACTTCTTCACATTTTCCCTTCCCTTTAGCTATCTCTTGCAAATGAATAGTGAATGCAAATAACTATGACTGAACCTGATCCATCCCTGCACCATTCTCTCCTATAGAGGATGCTTCCAATTTCATAGCAATTTCTAGGGCTTCTGACTAGGTCGTAATCTTCTATTGCGTCAAAAGGCAACATATATACAGTAACAATACAACAATAAACCACTCCTTATGATGGTCATCTGAAATCTGGAATTTTAATCGATCCATCAGTATCTTGAATCTTTGATCAAAGTCCCATCTTGATTCATTTTCCAATTGCTTGATCTCTTTCAGTTCTGTAATGCACTGCGACTTTGAATTTTCTGGAATTATTTCAACAAGGCCTGCCTGATATCTACCGACGTCCTAACTTGTCTCGTAGGCATAGTGGAATGATACTTCATAAACCAAAGTAATGTCCACTCTCTAAATGTCGTTGCCAACTGCGTGATCTTTGCATCATCATCTTGGACATTCTTGTAGAAATTTAAATGACAAAATTAGATTATAAAAATTATGTCATACACTTAGCAACCTAGAGATAACTGTCTTAAATGAACTCTAAAATGTATAACCACACTTAGAAAATACCATAATAAAAAATACACATTGCTCAACACTTTTGCAACAGAATAAACACAATGAACAACAATCACTCAACCACGAAATACACAAAAATTTAGGCAATGCCAGGGAAAACCCCAATGTGGGGAAACCCAATGAGAGATATATTATTCAACTTCAGGAGATTAAATATCAACAACAAAAATACAATTTCCAGGAAGAGAAAACCACTTACAAGCACCCTAAACCACCCTTAGAATTTGTTGCCTTGGAAAATGTACCAAAGAAGTTGTACGACCTATATGACCCAACTGAAAAACACCTTGGAAATCATGCCACACATAAATGTATGGAAAACAACAAAAAATTGCCCAAAACACCAACAAAACACACCATAAAACTACCTTGATTTGCGTGCAGCAATGCTACTTGAAAATCCACGCCCTCCTCTCTGTTGTACGAACTGTACGGATCCATACAATACAACATGTTTAGTAGTTGTAAGCTACATCACTTCCTCACTGCAAATATCCTTGGGATTTGTGCTCACTTTTTCTTGGGAAAAGCACCCAACATGTTTCCCTAAATCTCCTCTTCAAGCTTACTCAAAAAATTATCTCTCAAACTCCTTTTTATTGTCTTGCACAGTACCTTAGGTATTCTCTTATAATATAAAAGTGGTCCTTCACCTTCTCCAACCCTAGATCTAATGGCCAAGATCTAATCTTGCCTTTACAATATCAAGGGACATGATTCATTCCCTCCAAAATAAATCACTTTAAATATTAAAGTACAATTTCACTTTATAACATAAGTGCACTTTATGAGATAAAGTCACTTTAATATTTGAAGGTACACTTTATTAAAAAGTCACTTACATAAAAGAACCACTTTATCATGACTTTATAAAAACCCATTACAGAGTCAAGTGTCTAGCAATGTAGGTACACGGTTACTTCCACATACAAGACAAAGATGCAGAGTACCTCCCGAGCTACAAAAGCTAACAATTCTTCATTGTCCAAATTGCTTCAAAAACAAACAAATGTTATTTTGGATCTTCTGAACCTGCTCCGTGAAAGACAAGCATTCTTATCGTGGGTTCTACTCCTGCCATCGTGTACTATGCAATATTCTTCCTCGGTGACACTAACTGATTCTGACTTGGTGTACTACACTTCCACTACTTTGACTACCTTTACTATTACCTTTACTTCCTTCACTAACTACAATTGAAAAAATTTCAGATCTTACCTCAGTCCTTGGAGATGCACAAGGGGTCGTGGGTTTGTCGCAAAGTCTGACCTGAGTGGCACATAACAAATCTTCTTCTACTGGACTGAGTTGACGGTCTTTCCCTTCTATGTACAATATTCCTTCTATCTGGAGTATCACACCAATGTCTCTTTCCTTAAAATCACTATGTTTATGTTCTCTATTAGCCACAATCCTCTTCCTACCATTCCAAAATCTTTTTCCACTGTGCAATATTCCAATCTCTTCCTCTGTCGCATAATCTTCTTATCTCTACATCCTTAGCCCATTTGTTCTTCATTTTCTCTTTCTTGCATCCTTCTCATACACTCAGACCATCATCCCCTGGTAAGCCCCCAGTCCTCGTATATGCACAAAGGCACTTAGCTACTAGGGAAATTGGATTCATCTTCATAAACCCCCTTATCATAGAGCAACATCTTCATCCAACTAGACAATGACTTCAAGTATCTTCTGCATAGTCCTTTAAAGAACTCTCTTTCAACAACGCTATATGACCGAGTACAATCTATAGAAAACTCGGTAATATAACCTCCCAACACACTATCTAACCAAAAATCAACTACGCGTGAGATCTTATTACTTACGATATTCACTTCCCAAATCAACTTAGGGGTCCACCTCCTCGTAACCATACTGTGGAAAGTTCCATTATGTTCCACTAATCTATGTATCAACTCAACAAAAACATTAAGGAAATCAAGAAATAAAATTTCATGTAAATCTGTAAAAACATACCTCTATAACCATTGTTTTGAACTGATCCGCAGGCTCTTATTCTGAATTCTAGAAAAATCGTGCTCTCTTGCCTCTAACCAGTTTTCGATCTCTTCCTTAGTCAGCCTCCATATTCCCCTAAGTCACAGATCTCAGTCTCAACAATGGAACCATTTGTTGGTGTGTAGTGGGCATACTCGGGGTTCAACATTAATTCACCAACAAAACCCTAAAGATATTGTCCCTTTCGACATCACCTGCAAGCAGGCGAAGTCTCACCTGAGGTATCTATGGGGACTGCAGAAACCAGGTTTCTGCAGTCATGGAGGAATCCGAGGCATTGATTCTAACCATTCAACTTAACATTCATTCATTGTACCATATAACATGTGCGCAAAACCATCATATAACATATTCATATTAACCGTTCATTCATTAAGTGCAAGCAATAACAAGAACAATAAAAAACATATTACAACATACACAAAGACACCATATTTAACATGGTTCACCCAAAACTTGGCTATGTCCACAACATCTGGATTCTTATATTATCATTCAAAATTGTCTCTTAGAAAAGGTGTGCATTGCGCTCATACATGATAACTCAGTTATTCCTCAAAATTCCTAGTCGTTCGTGCATACAATGCACACTTAGCTCTCCGCCCATACTCTTCCATACACTAACTCATGCATAACTTGTCAGAAAATTGGCTTAGGTTGATGGACAGTTGGTATGGATTGTTGTTTGTCATTGATTTCAACCATTGGAGAGTAATATTGTAGATTTATGTCAACCCTTAGTGATTGATGTCAACCCTTGGAGAAAGACCGGTAGCGAATTTCGGTAGCACAAAGGTTTGGGTAATGGACCCAAGGTTGTTTCATGTATAATGGTATGAGTTTTAATAAATTTCAAGGTAAGACTATTCTACATGGATCATACATGTCATTACATTTCTGGTGGTATGTGGAACGTCGAATAACTCTTCACGGTTAGAGAGTTATGGCCATGAGAAGTTGGAGAACCTAGGTTTGGGTAATGGACCCAAGTTTGTTTGATGGTTAATGGTATGAGTTTTGATATATTTTTAAGAAATACTATTCTATATGTATAGTAAATGTCATGCCATTTCCAGTGGTATGTGGAATGTCACATAAATCCTCACGGTTAGAGAGTTATGGCCATGTGAAGTTGGAGAACCCTCATGAGTCATCTAGAAGCCCCAAAAGGTCAAAGTAATCAAAGTGGTTTAAGAGATTTTAGAAGGTAAATAATAAAGTGAAGTGATGNNTAAATTATTTAAATAATAAAGTTAATGGAGAAATTACTAAGTTGACAAGTTGTTAGAAGTGGGTTAACCCTAAAATAAGGAAAGTGGGTTAAGATGGTTAAAAGGACCCCTTGAGGAAGCTACATGAAAGTATAAATAAGAGGCAAGACTCTCTCATTTTAAAAACACTTGAGCATATTGAATATCTACAGGTGATTGAGGTAACCAAAGGATATCTAAGCCTAATTTCATAGGGAAGGTGAAGTAAAGAAGGCCAAAATTCAAGGGAGGATAAATTCTTTTGATGATGTTTTCTAAGGTATGTTATTTACAGGTCATATCACCATTTTCGTAACAACTTTTTTTTTAGAAAGATTCAGACCGTGAAATTGGGAATCCATTGATGAAATATATCAAAGTAGATGTGATACAAATTTCATCTTGTGGATCATTGTATTTTTGGAGTTCCACGTCGTGGAAAATAGGGTTTGTGGCTAGTCCTGAAACTAGTCTAACACATGTGTTTCAGGTAAAAATGTCATAACTTCTTCATAACAGATCCAAATTTAGTAAGACAAAATGTATTGGTTAGAGTAAACTCTGTAGTATTCTGGGTACAACTTTTAGATGCATACAATAAATATTCCGTGCGGGGCACACTCTACAATTTCTCTCTCTAGAATAAGCCAGAATTCAACAAGGTATGCCATTTTTGCTATAAATCCTTTTCTGAGAGGTTCCAAGTAGTGAAGTCTGGAGGAAGTGCATTAAAGACATTGAAGAAAATTGTGTACCATTTTCAGATCTTTATTCATTACATGTACATAGTTATGATTATTGCAAGTTAGGGTTTTTGACTAATCCAAAATTAGCCATGTGAGACTAAAGTAAAGTTTGATGAAAATTCTAGTATCTTGTTGTTAAAGTTAAGGAAGGTTTTTTAAGTTAAGGAAGGTTAAAGTAAATTTTTCTCTCACTTTGGGTTTCCATGTAAAAACACTGGTGTACTGTGTATGTGTATGATTTCTCATTTGTTCATTGTTTATTTACTCTGCAACTATTGGATGGTAATGCTACATTGATATAACACTTGCATATTGTGGTTAAAAAGGATTGAATTTCTCTATTACTGATTCACCCCCCCTAGTAATCCAACAATTAGTATCATAGTCGATGCCTTCAAGAATTAGTTTAACCACTGAAAGGTATATCATGGAGAGAAACAACATGTACAAACATGGAATACCACAGTTTGATGGACAAAAGTATGCATTCTGGAGCAGAAGGATGAAGAAATATATACAGGCACATGGATTCAAAATTTGGCAATATGTAGTAGATGGATACAAAGAACCAACAGTTCCACCAACAAGTGAAAGAGTAATAAAACTCGGTCAAAATAATTCCAAATCCACAAATGCACTTCTGAATAGTATTGGTGAATCGATATACACCAAAGTTATGCATTGTAAATCTGTGAAAGAGATTTGGGTCAAACATAAAAATATTTATGAAGGAGATTCAAAAGTCAAAGAAACAAAGCTTCAAACTTATAGAGGTTAGTTCGAACAACTAAAGATGAAGGAAGAAGATAATATTGCAGCTTACTTCTTATGAGTCGATGAAACAGTAAATGCAATCATAGGATTGGGAGAAGAAATTAAAGAATCTGTAATTGTTCAAAAGGTACTAATATCTCTTCCTATGAGATTTTATCCTAAGATATCAATACTAGAAGAAAGAGCAGATCTAGATTCAACAAGCATGGACGAACTACATGGAATATTCAAAGCATATGAAATGAGAGCTGAATAGGAAAATCTAGATATAAAAGAAGCAGCTTTCAAAGAATCCAAAAGGTCAAAGCAAAAGGGAAAGAAAAAAGAAAAAGAACATAGCAACAACAGTGACATCTCAAAAGATGATGAAGAAATGGCCAATTTTTTCAAGAGATTGAACAAGGGAACCAACAACAGATATAAATGTAAGCTTCCATTGATTTGTTTTAATTGTGATGGTTGTTACACATAAAAAATACTCACTTTGATAGTGTCGCAAGTGTCGTCATTACAAAGGTCGCAAGTGTCGCATTTTGCTCACAAGGTTGCAAGTGTCACATGTTTCTCACAAGTGTCGTAAAGTGTCAAAGAAAGCATGCTGCCATGATGCCTATGTCGTGCCTATAACGACATGAGAAAGACACTTGAAACACCTCACACATTTGATTTGGAAGAGGAGAAATGAGTCAGCAGGCTTGCAAACCTTTTGCCATATGAAAACACTAAAAAAACTAGCTTTTGGAGGAGAGCGCTCCCCTATACCTCTTCTGGGAGCATCGACACTCCCCCTTACACTGTATGGGAGCGTTATAAAGCTCCTCTAGCCATTTTGAGGGAGTGCTATAGATTTTGAGAGCGCTGGCGCCCCCCTAAAGCCTACTAGGGAGCGCTACAGTTCTCTAATGGTCCTTTTGAGGGAGCGCTACCTATTCTGGGCAGTAGTTAAGTGGTTGAGATGAATGGGGGAAGCATATTTCATTCTTGGAAGGAAGTTGAGCTCAAATCCCTAGTCCAGCCATGATCTTAGGGTAGATCCTCAACTGAAGGAGGCAAATCCTCACCTTCCCCAAGGATATCTCAAGTTGTTGAGCCTTTCCAAGGCTATATAAGCAAGCTTTCTAATGGTGAAAGGGGACTGGAAAAGGAGAATCACACCAAACTTATGATCTCATAAGTGGTGCTAGAACATATATAATTTGGAAGCAAGAGACCTATGATCTCATACGGAGCAATCAGTGAAGCTTTCATCATTCAGATCATGGATCTTTTGAGCAAGGGGCAGACAAGGAGGACTTGGCAGAGCTGCTGCAGTCAATCCACGATTGTAAGCAATGTTTTGTCCTCATTAATATAATTTGCTTGGCCTGTTTCTTTCTAGTTTGTGTCTGATCTTACATGAACTTATCGTTGATAGATAGATCTGTTTTCAAGATAATATCTATAGAGTAGGAAGTGGTCGTACTTTGTTTGTCTACAGGGCTCATTGAGGAGCGAAAGATTGGAGCTCAACTCGGAGAGTGCAGAGACAAACATCGATAAAAAGGTATTGCTGTTCTCTCTTCTTCTCATGTGTTAGTTTGTGTAGATTTGAAAGGAAGTCAGTGTCGACGTTAAGCACTTTCTATCTTAGAGTAGGGTCTAGCTCTTTGAGGCAATCTACCTGTCCGCAGGGAGATTTTCCTACAACAGAAACTGGCAACAATACTGGGGATCGAATCAAAACTTTCTTAGTTTTGTCTTTCCTCATAGACCTTGTCTTACCTGATTGTTTTCAGACCTTGTTCACCCCATTTATCTGATTGCACTTGCTGATTGACTCTTCACCCCATCACACTTAGCCTGATTGTCAAAATTTGATTGAAATTTTGGATTTTTGGACTTTTTTCTGAGCTTTAGGACTCCAGCACTCCCCTGCCTTGTTAGCAGAGCACCAATGCTCCCTTAATTTGTTGGAAAGAGCTTTATAACGCTCTGCTGGCCCTTATGCCAGAGTGACAACCCTTTTTTGCCCAAAATCTCTTCAAAAATTGCAATTTTTGAAGGTCCAAACCTTGTTTTCCCACTTGCTGAGTTGTTTTGTGACTCAATGATGCTTCCTTTGACCTTTGACATCCTTCCTCCTAAGAAGTAAACACCTTATTGTTCATATTTTATGCCCTTCTTCATTATTTTTGAGTTTTTGCTGTTGAAAGCTTGAAATCAATCTCCTGCTTTCTTCTCTCCTATCCAACTGAGCGGGAACTCTACTGAATGACATTTGAAGTCTGTAACTCTTCTCATTTGGTTCTTTGAGGTCATCTGATCCAATCTCTTTCTCCTTCCTTTTGCATTTTTTTATTTTCTTTCTCTTGTTTGATTGCAAAAGGGTGTTTTGTTTGTGCAAAATTTGCGTTTTCTTGTCTGAATCTCCTTGATCTGAAAGGGTAGTTGGAAGGAGAAATTTTACATTGAATTGATTATCATTTGCATGAAAACGAAAAAAGTACATCTTAATGCTTAGTTTGCATTAATGAAATGTTGTAGCATCATATTGGATTTGATTGAGAACAAAATTGATTGAGGGAATTCCTTATCAAGTGTTTGATAGTGAAAACGACTCTTCCTCTTTCCCTTAAATAAGTATTCATTGAAAAGAAATGACTGCTTATCATATTTCATGCAGGATTGAGTCCTCATTTCATCAGTTTCACTTTCGTACACCCTCTGAGTAAACAACAACCATTAAAATCAATGCTTAATTAAAATTTATCAGACTTTTTACATCTTTGTTAGCAAACCTACATTAGTTTAAGGTGTAGGGATTTGGAATAGGTTGAAAGGATAACTTTACAAAGCTATAAAACAAAGTTAGTATCTTGTGGTAGGGAGTGTTAAATTTCATTTGCAACATCTTGTCCTGGGAATCCCTTCTCACACAAGGGTCAAGCATAAGGTCGCATTGATATTGGCAGAGTTACTTACCCTGCTTTGTTGATATCAGTGTAGAGATTGCACGTATTACGCGGATCACTCAGAGGTATACCCATAATGATGAGTGGAATCCCTTTGAGTTGATTTTAGGCTAGATACCCTGCCCTTGCATGTGAATCAGACTGTCGACTATCCCCCCAGGCTTTATTATTGTTGGTGGTAACCTTAGTGGCCTATCTTTCTAGGTTCTTACACAAGGTGACTGTGAAGGGGAAAGTCTTCATGGTACCTGGAACAGACGTTGGTCAAACTCACTCAGGCTCCTTGGAGGGTAAATCCACAATTACTACGTGGAAGCTTGCACCAAGGTGTAAGTCCGTTAGCAAGTCGCCAACGTAACTGATCCACCTGCTCTATCCTCACCCCTTCCTATTTTGATCTCGCGACGTTGGATTTCATCACCAACTAGTGGTTTCATCATAGGAAGGTTTGTTTGATTGTTTGCTTCTTAGATTGATAGCGTGTGTTGTTTGTTTTACTTAGTGGACCTTAGGTCGAGTCAGTGTTAATGGCATCGAATCCTGGGAGTACCAATGGAGGAACCCCTTCTCCTGGGGAACCTTATACCTTTCCTTCGTTTGGAAACTTTGGTCCTCCATATGTTGCCACACTGAGTCTTCCAAGACTCACTATTGGATTACCAGTTTGGTTGTTCCCCACTCCGGTGATCCCAAATCCTCCCAATGTTTCATTTGCACCTAATACTTTGGATGTTAATACACCACCCACACATCAACCTCATGTCGAATTTTCGCCTTCTTCGTCCATCAAGTCTCCTTCCATTTCTCCTTCTTCGCCTAGTGAAAGCTCTAAAGCAAGTATCCAGGTTGATTAGAAGAAGAAGAAACGAAAAGAGAAGAAGAAGAAGAACCCGGAAAGGACAAAGGCCCCAACAACATTAGATGTTGGCTCTAAGAAACTAGTTACTGTTAATGGTACTGGGAGTGTTGATGAGATCAATAAGATTAAAATGAAGAATCCAAAACCCAAATTCCCTTGCATCCTTTGTAAGGGTGACCGCTTTCTGAGGGATTGTCCCGGTCTTACCCAAGTCTTAGAAATGTGGTCCTCCACGTCATCGGCCTCTGTCGGTCATGTCGATGATACCCCGTTAACTAGTGATGTTCAAGTTGGTAAAAAAAATAAAACTGTCAAGTTCCCTTGCATGTTATGTAAAGGTAATCATTAATATCACCTTTGTCCTCGCATGGACGAGGCTTCTTCTCTTTTGGAAAAACTTCAACTTCCAAAAGGTTATCGTAAGCTTTCCTCCAACCCATCGTTGGTTGATGGACTGATCAATCTGGTTCCATCCTCGGTCAGTTCAGTTGATCAGGTGGTCAATCCAGTTTCCTCCTCGATTGAACCACGAACCCAAGTAGCTGATCCAGTTCCATCATTGATCAGCCCCGCTCTTCATCAAAAGAGTGACACCAAAGTGGTCAATCTGTTTTCATCCTCGGTCGATCCCACTCTCCTGTTAGAGAGTGACACCAAAGTGGTCGATCCATTTCCACCCATCGACCCCATTCTTCTCTTGGAGAATGAAACTCAAGTGGTCGGTTCGGTTCTTCCATCGGTTGATCCCACTCCTCCTTTGATGAGTGCCAAAGTGACTGATCCAGTCCCTTCCTCGGTCAGTCCCACTCTTGCTCTGAAGAGTGCTAAAGTGGTCGATCCAATTTTGCCATCGGTCGATCCCATTCCTCCATTGAGGAATGTCAAAGTGACTGATCCAGTCCCTTCCTTGGTCAGTCCCACTCTTCCTTTGAAGAATGCCAAAGTGGTCTATCCAAGTCCACCATTGGTTGATCCGATCCAATCATCGGTCAATCCTACTCTCCTTCTAGAGAGTAAACTCGATACTGCCCATGTCTTTCTCATTAATACAGACTCTACTGTACTGGGGGGCATTCCCCCTTCTCCTGCGAAATCCCCTCCAAGTAGTGAGGCCATCCTTTTTGATTGGGGTGTGCTAACTGGACCTCATCTTCCCTCTCACATTCCTTTCCAGATTATAGTACAGGTTTGTGGTCGGGACGTTCCTCAAACGCTGATAGATGAAGGTGCATCCGTTAGTATTTTTTCTTCTGTTGCTTGGTACTCTTTGGGTTGTCCGCAGCTTGCGCTGGTTACACAGAATCTATTAGCTTTTAACAGAAGAACTAGTCAACCAATAGGGATCCTTCCTCAGTTTCCTATAACTTTGGGAGGGAAAACTATCTTTATCGATGTCATGGTAGTCTGAGACCCCTTGGATTTCACTTTACTCCTTAGGTGGGATTATATCTATGCTATGAAAGATCTTGTATCCACTCTTTTTCGTGTGATATCTTTCCCTCACGATGGAAGAATTGTGACTCTTGATCAACTTTCATTCATCGGCCCTGACTGGGTTACCTCCCTAAGTGGTTCTTATATGCCGACAGTATCACCCCCACCGCATGTCAATTATATGGCGTTGTCTCCCATGACCTCAACCTCTGATGATTTGGATCCGGTAGTTGACATGGTGATCTCTTCAGTAGGGTTATTGGAGCCTGATCTCCTTACCCCTATCACGACCCTCGACATGTGTTCCTTCCAGAGTGATCGTCTTCCATCCAACAAAGATCTCTTAGAAGCCATGACCACGTTTTGTCCCTTGACATGGTACCCTTCCAGATCATTATCCTCTCAGAAGCCATGATCAAGAAGCAACCACGAGCATAGTTTCTTTTCTCTATGGCAAGCTCATTAAAAAATGAAACAGAGGTCCACGAGCATAGTTTCTCCTCTTTGTGGAAAGCTCGTTAAAAAATGAAACAGAGGTCTTGAGCATAGTTTTCTTCTCTGTAGCAAGCTCATTAAAAAATGAAACAACAATCTGGGGATCGAACCTGGAACCTTGAGCATAGTTCTTTTCCTGTGTCAAGCTCGTTAAAAAATGAAACAATCACCTCTCCCTTCAAGTTGAGTCTTTCGCCAGATATCGTAGATGTTGAGTCGAGTCTTTCATTAGGTCTCATTTTTGAACCTTCATTTCATCCACCTGTATCCTTTTTCTCCATCTAACACATAAATTGGTGACAATCTCAAAGTCGGTGAATGAATTGAAGCTTGGGGGGCATGTCTCTAGCCTTTGATGATCATTCTAGAGTTAAGCCACTAGATTTCATGCTGGGGGCATACCGAGCTTAGTCTTTGTTCTTTCTCATGCTCGTAAATACATGAGAATGCAACCGGGTAAACTTTTATCTCTTTTTCAGACCTGTACGTATACATGGACACACGAAAAAGGAACCCCCTGGAGTCTCCTTTAAGCTCTTTTCATACTCTCTAAATATAAAAAGATTGTCGAGTGATCTTGCTTCCTTCCACGCTCATTAAAAGGTTTGAAAGGGTGTCTTTCGAGCGATAGTTTATCTCTTTTTCGGTCTTGTTAGACTACTGTATGAAAAGGGAACTGAGAGAGTTCTCTTTTAAGTGTTTTTCCAAACTCTATAATCCCGAAAAACCTTCGAGTTTTCTGTCTTTGGACTTGTTAAAACACACATCGACAGGCTCATATGGGACTGAACCCTTACTTCTTCCGGTTCGTTAAACAAAGGAAGAGGAACTTACCGAAGGTGAGTTATATCGAGCATGTGTTATCCTCCTCAAGCTCATTAAATCAAAAAGAGGTACTTGTCTATCTGGATGGGGAAAAAATTGAAAGGAGCAAGCCAAGCAGTCTCTTGAGAACATTATCTAGCAATTCTTAGAGTCGCCCTTGAACACGACACTTTGTCATTTGCATACATCATAATCCGCTGAACCTCTACACTGAGCCAATCCTTTGAGTTCCTTTCACTCCTTTGGGTCACCTGACGCAAGTCACGGTGTCCACTGCATAGTTTTGGTCCATGTCATGTTTTTCTATTGTGCCTCAGTGTTCAAGGGAAGTATCCGCCTCGAGAGTCAGCCATCCCAAATATCTTGCCTCAAAACCCATGTCAGTCCATGTCCATTTGATCTACCAATTACATCTCTATGTCCATTTTGTGTCGTTGATGGGGGATACATCAAGGCCCTCCTTCGACGAACTTATTCCTGTCGACTTCAACACATTTTCTAGGAATTAGGCTTAGAAACTAGTTAGTACTTTGGGACCTGCATGCCTCAATGGTAGGCCTCCTCACATTCGACAGTAGGTTTACCTCATTGACCTCTGATCGGATGATTCCACGAATGTTTGACCTCAGATCATCCATTCACATTCAGTGGAATGTACTAGGGTACCTTGGGAATCATTGACATTAATGGTGATCTCCCTCGTGCTTGTTAACGATTTACATCATTGACCAGTAATCAAGTGGTTTCTGCCATGTTTGACATCATGACATCTATTCACATGTTTAGATTCATACTACATCGGGATCTGTAAGAAGACTCTGGGTTGAGTGATCACTTTGATATGTACTTTGCCCAGGTGGCAATGGAGTTTCTCTTGAACAATGACACATATACTGTTACATAGATCCACTTTGTATTGGTCGTGGCTATGTCTTGTCATCTCATAGATCCACTATGTATTCTTCGTGGCTATGATCAGTTCATGTCGTAAGAGTATAGATCCATAGTGTATTTTCAGTGGCTATAACTTTTTATCAATACAATTATGGATCCGTAGTGTATTTTATGGCGGCCATATCTTGCAAGTCTTGATCACCCAAGCATAGGTATGCCTACCTTGGGTTTGAAACATGTCATAATATTTGTTGGATGTTTGTGTGAAGATTTTGTCAGGTTCTCTGCATCTATACCCTTGCTTGAAAGTCTACAAAGTATTTCAGTTATCAGTTCCTGTCTTCTAACTTCATACTTTGGGGGGCAATCTGTTACACATAAAAAATACTCACTTTCATAGTGTCGCAGGTGTCATCATTACAAAGGTCGCAAGTGTCACATTTTTCTCACAAGGTTGCAAGTGTCACATGTTGCTCACAAGTGTCGTAAAGTGTCAAAGAAAGCATGTTTCCATGATGCCTATGTCGTGACTATAACGACATGAGAAAGACACTTGAAACACCTCACACATTTGATTTGGAAGAGTAGAAATGAGTCAGCAGGCTTGAAAACCTTTTGCCATCTAAAAACACTCAAAAAACTAGCTTTTGGAGAAGAGCGCTCTCCTATACCTCTTCTGGGAGCACCGATGCTCCCCCTTACACTGTCTGGGAGTGTTATAAAGCTCTTCTAGCCCTTTTGAGGGAGTGCTATAGATTTTGAGAGCATTGGCTCCCCCCTAAAGCCTACTAGGGATCGCTACAGTGCTCTGATGGTCCTTTTGAGGGAGCGCTACCTATTCTGGGCAGTAGTTAAGTGGTTGAGATGAATGGGGGAAGCATATTT
>CBVK0100184603.1:5839-19288 GCA_900067695.1 Picea abies
CAGTTAGTTTCTAGAAATATTAAGTCATTTCCATGGTTTTGTATGATTGTAATATTGGCTTACACATATTAATTTAATAAACTAACCTATAAACATCATTTTTTAAAAGTTTTTATATACATAATAACAACAACAAAGAAACACATCAAATTATATATCAATTTACAGTTTTCCAATTTGAATATATATATATATATATATATATCATTTTTTAAAAGTTTTTATATATATAATAACAACAATAAAGAAACATATTAAATTATATATCAATTTACAGTTTTTCAATTTGGACCTATACATTTAGAGTGAACTTGTGTTTTCAATTTATATATATTAATAACATGTGTTTCCTCGTAAAAAGTCACAAGTTCAAAAAAAATAAAATATGTGTACCTTTCTATAATATATATATATATATATATGAATTGAAATCTCAAATCTTGTCCATTGATCACTATTCTTAGATTTTGTTGTAATGATTTTATCAATAAATTGTTTCCATTTTGTCAGTGATTTTTAACTTTTTATTGTTGTTCACTATTGTTTCTGGGAATTTTAGGCCGTTTCCATGGTTTTGTTTGTCTTCTAATCACCATTGTTAAATTTTGTTGTAGTTATTGCTGTCTTTAAACTGTTGTTAACAGTTAGTTTCTAGAAATATTAAGTCATTTCCATGGTTTTGTATGATTGTTTCGCCGGGATACAACTTCTGAAACGACGGGGTCTAATTTTGAAATTGGCAATGTTTCATAACGGTGTCAAGTATGCAGTTGAAGAGAATTCAATTGCAGTTGTGGAACCATTGATAATGAAATCTGACACGCCTCCAATACAGCAAGATTGGAATCACTGTAATTGCCTATCTATATATGAAATCACTGTAAATCTTTTAAATTTCTTCATGAAATTCGTTAGTTATATCTTTATTTTGGAATTTGAAGAACGTTGATATGATTGATCCAGCTGTATCAAAAATTAGATTGGAATCCAAACGCCTGACTCACATCCCAATCCACTGCCTATCTATGTTATAAAATCACTATAAATCTTTTAAACCTTCTTCATGAAAGAAATTTGTTAGTTACATCTTTAGTTTGAAATTGGAAGAACGTTGATAAGATTGATTCAGCTGTATCAGAAATTAGATTGTGATGGATGGAAGGTATTTGTGACATTCGAAGCACGTCCCAAACAAGCGGGAGCGTGGCTCCCAATAAATCGGAGAACAAACTTTGCAAACGGATCTGCGCAAAGCTTCTCATCACTTTCCAAAACGAAAAACAATTCCATTCGTTCATACGATTCGGATCTCCTTCATATTTGCGGAAGAACTGTGATCGAGAATATAGGTCAGAATACGCTAATTAATTGTTTTGGAATTTGGTGGAAATTTCTAAATTTTTGAAATAATTTTATGTAATGTTTTAATGAAAATCGAAAATGAACGATCTATTTATAAAAAAAAATTACAGCCATTTACCTACAATTTGTAGAGAAATTATGGGCTTCTCAAGAGCAAAAGATTGGGAACCAATATTTTTAATATTTTAATATGCTTAGTCATGGCTTCGCCCAACATGTCAAGTTGGTCATAGTATAGACATTAATCCTCATCTTCATGTTAATACATGTTGTACACTAATATAGCTATTTCTAGTCTTGATCCATAATTTTCATAATGAAATGGTATTGACCATCCCTCTTCTTTACAAATAATCTCCTTCATTTGGTTGAGTAACAAACTCCTCTTCTTCTATCCTTAGGGCCTTATAAATAAGTATTACTATATAAGCAATTTATAAAACTTAGTACCTCTAACTAATGATAGGAGATATTCACTCTTCTTACTAACATCTCAACAAGAACATATGAAATACTTACAATTTGTATCACAAGGAAGTTGTGCTTCTATGCATTTATGGTCTCCTTACTACACATGAGATTATAAGGAGCATTGAAATTCATTTCCTTCCCTTTGATAATTTTGATCAATTTATTTGAAGGGATCGAGGCAACATGATTGATATTTCTCTTTGCTCCATATATTCAAACCACACCAGATTTTTTAGTAGAAAATGTGCTCTTGTCTTTGAGTTCTTGTACCTCAAGGCTCATGATCATCCACCATTTTTTTTTCTTGACCATATTGTATGGATGTGCTCATGTTCATCCACCCAAATATTTTCTTGACCATATTGTATGGATGCTTGCAAACAATGGGCATTCATGTGGAAATATTTTAGGAAAAAATTGCGATTGCACATTTTGATATAAAGTTGATGTTAACATAATTTATTTCCAACATTTTATGTATTGAATGAAAACACATGACTCTTCTCCATTCACTTGACACTAAAAAATCATCAATCTATGGAGAGTGGCTAATATACAAATTAATAAACTATGAAGCCTAAGAACTGTATTATAATTGTTGGCATGTTTACATGCAGGCGTGCTTGTCATTGATGGCAAGATCAGAGTATGCAGCGATGGAAAAACAGGGACAACGTAAGCTCAGGAGGATAGAGTTGCATGCAGTGCGTAGGTGTGCACCAAGGACGAGGTTATCTCATTGCCAAAGCTCAAGAGAGATAGTGTACTCAGGATCTTAGACAGATCAAAGGTTGAGGCCTTTGACACTTAGAAATTATTCCAAGTTAGGAGGATGTGTAAGCCCGGGAGGAGAATCGACAATGATCTTTGGATCTCATTGAGAATTCCCGATGAACGTCAGATCTGAGCCTAAGGTTCGACAGGCATTAGATCCAGGAGAACCTGCACATTCTTTAAAGAGCAAGGTGAAGCAGGGTTACAAAATCCCGAAGGCAGGAGGATAGTTTCGTATACCGGGAGTTAGAAGAGTCAAGACTCTTCATCATAAGGAGTCCCGGAATCGCGAAATGCGAAACCCTAAAAACCCGAAATAGACACATCGACTAGAGGTTCAGATACCAGGAGTTGGAGGAGTCAAGAGTTGAGACTCTTCATCATCAGGAGTCCCAGAATCGCGAAATGCGAAACACCAAAATGCCGAAAGTGGGAGGACAGTTTCAGATACTGGGAGTTGGAAGAGTCGAGACTCTTCATCATCAGGAGTCCCGAAATCGTGAAATGTGAAACCCTGAAAACCCAAAACAGGCACATTGACCGGAGGTTTAGATACCGGGAGTTGGATGAGTCAAGAGTCGAGACTCTTCATCATAGGAGTCCCGAAGTTGCGAAATGTGAAACGTCGAAACACCTTTTTGTGTAGATTTCGGATACCGGGAGATGGAGCGTCAAAACACTCCATCACAAGGAATGTCGAAATGATGAAATGCGAAAAACACCTTTTGGTGTTGGTTTCGGATATCGGGAGTTGGAGTATCGAAACAATTTGCAACAGGAATGTTGAAATGACAAAACGCCGAAATGCGTTTTTGAATAAGGCTATGGTCACCTCCGGTGGTCACATCGTCGAAGAGCTGTAGAGAAGAGATCGAAGAGACAAGCTCCATTTCAGAGTTTGGGACATGGAGAGTCGAGACGACTCATCACAGAATCCCCGAAACGTGAAATGTGAAATACATGTTCAGAATTGGCCCTTGGTCATAACCCATGGTCACATAAACGAAGGCTCAAGGGAGGAGGTAGCATGAAGCTAATCTCCATTTCAGATATCGCGACTTGGAGAGTCGAGATGCCTCACCACAGGGATGCCAAAAAGCTGAATGCCGGAATGCCAAAACGCCAAAAGGCCGAATTGCAAAATGGCGAAATAAACGCGAGACCCATCATTTATGATCCAACAGTGCAGGTTAATCAGGAATATGATCAAAGGGCTATTGTTTCTCTTCACAGTTAATCGATCAGTGGTGATTCAGTTGTTGAAGCGGTCTTTGGAGGTTCACAATGTAACTGCTAGAAACCACTGATGGTTTCTTCCAGAGGACTTGAAGAGACTTCTATGTGATTGCCAGAGGAGCTAAAGAGTCTCAAGGAATCTTCCAGTGGAATGAAGACTGTTCGTAGAGGAAATTGACAATTGGATGAGCGTTGAAGCCTGTAACTGCAACAGAGAGGATGAGCTCGACTGTGACAGAGAAGACAAAGAGTCTCGACTGCTAGACAGGCTAAGGAATCTCATCATAACACCCAGTGATGATGGACACATGGGTTGAACAGCCAGAGAAGCTGAAGAGTTGCAATGATGATCAGGCAGAGCACTCGACATGAAGAGCATGCAGAAGGATTGTGCATACCCAATGCATAAGGTGCACAGAGACTATAAGGATGTAGAACAAAGAAGAGATGGTGCTATTGTAGAGAGGAATCACACATAGGGAAATGACATGCTGTGGGCAGGAGCTGAAATACACATAAGAGGTGTAATTCAAAGAATCAAAAGAAGACGCAGAGCATAAAGCGCAATAGAAGCAAAGAACAGAGATGCATAGCTGAGACAGTAAAAGAAGGCTGAGGTGCACTTGTAAAGAAGAGCAAAAGATCAGAAAGCGCAAGAAGATGTAGACAGAGAGACACTGATACAAGAGAGCAGAGTAGCGTAGCAGAACAGTGATGAGACTGGTAAGCCATTGATGAACATTATATCACTATAATAAGTTTCAGTAGCAAAGATTTATATTTCAGGGTGGTAGGGAGGTGCAAGGGAGGATTGTTTTCCTCAGAGGTTCAAGTGGGTGCTTGAACACAGGGAGTTGTAGCTTCCATCTGGTTGCAGCCAGAGAAACCAGGGTGGTAGGGTGGTGCTTCTCTGTTATACAGGTCGGTGCCTGTGTGACTGGAAATTGGTGCTTCCATCCAGTTGGTGCTAGAACACTTAGGGAGTTGGTGCTTCCTTCTAGTGGGTGCTAGAGAAACCAGGGAGTTGGTACTTCCTTCTAGTAGGTGCTAGAGAAAACAGAGAGTTGGTACTCTCAGCAAGTTGCAGCTTGCAAAACAGAGGTTGTAGCCTCATTATGAGTTGGTGCTCATAAGTATGATAATGTACAGAATGTAAATATTACTTATCATATAAAGAAGAAGAGGTTTTTACCCTTTATGGGTTTCGTTAGGAAATATCAATCTCTATATATTTCATATGTGTGAATGATGCTGAATGTTATATTGCTTACTTCCTTGCATTATTGTGATTGTCATTCAGTGCTCTGCAAAGAGTTTAAAATAAGCATAATTGTTTAAGCTTGGTAACAACTGATTAACCCCCCCCTCTCAGTTATTCAACAATAACTACACCCAATTCACAATATCTAAGAAATGCAACCATTTTGCAAATTATTAACAAATTCTATAACATAATGAGGAACTCGAAAATTTGTTAATTTTGCAAATCAATAAACCACACCCATGCATTAATAACTCACACAACCATCTCTAACAAATGCATCAAACACAAATTCACATAAACCATATCGATATATCAATAAATCAGGACTCATAAATCACTCATAAAACCATGACCTTCCTATCATTTATAAATTCTTATAGTTAAACACATCAACGAGGATTCTAAAAAGGAAATATAAATATATAAATTCACTTTCTCTATTGTACAAAGAACTACTTATCCTAAAATAGGATTCCCAAAAGGCCATTAAAATGTAAGGAATCAATATGGTAATAGCCTCATAGAGGTGGCCAAATTGTCAAATAGTTTTCCTAGCAACTAATGTCAAACAATTCCTTACTAGAAATATCTTTAATCACTGCAAAATCCCTACAAAATCCCTACAAAATCATACATTTATAATTAATTGAAAACGTGAGCATACAAACTTTAGATATTTTTAACAAATCTAAGATTGTAAAATTAAAACATAATTAATAGTTGAATCATATCTTCATTCCAAGATTTATGTATTTTGTTATAGCCTATGTACATATTGATCACAACCATACCATCGTACAAGCCACAACAATCATAACAGGGAATAATTGGCATATAGTCCATGTCTATATCAATTTAGATCACCCAATATCGATGGATTTAATGTTTGACTGAAATCATCTACAACATCCTCAAATGGAGTTGAATATGCCCTAGATAATAGATCTTTACACATTCTCTGAACCTCCATATGTTCCTCTTAGTGTCCAAAGTGATATGGTAAAGGATAAGAATTGATCAACAACAATTATTGGTTCTCTATACAATGCTTTTAGATTGTCCTCTTTGCCTTCATATTCACTTTTCATGTGGTTACATATCAATACCAAGTTGATAAAGATGGACATTTAGCTTTCAAACCATAGTTGTTTTTTAGCTTTTATCCCTTCAACAAGGAAAATGCAGTATGCCTTATTGTTTGTATGCCCTTTTACTTTAGATCATCTCATTATGTGCCTTGGTATACAATACATAAATATCTTGTCCTCAATTGGGCTTATGAGTCACTCCAATGCACATATCATTTGTGCACCATTTTGTGAGTTAGTTACATAAATTGTCCACAAAGTTTTAGTTTGGAAATTTTAAGTTTAGTATTTGTTGGTAAACTCTAATTTTATATTGTTTAATGAAAACAAGAGATATCACAACTGATTCACTTACAATGATTCAACCATTTTAATAACAACAATATTAATACATTGGTAGACATTGCAATTTCAACGAAAAAAAAACATTACATTTGTTGGGAATTAGAGGAATTTAAAATTTAAAAATCAAGTATTATGCAATAAGGTAGTCAAATTTGAGTAATAAAACATTACACTCAACAATCAAACTCAACTACCATCATCATCTAGAGTTTCTCATACATTTGATATGGTGTCCAAAAATTTCGAAAATCTTCATTACAACACAATAAATACCTCATCATTAGAATTGATGCAATCAAATATTGTTATTGAAACAATCAAGGTAGATTACCATCACAGTAAGAGATTTTCAAGCATTTCATTGAACTACTAACAATCTCAAGAAGAAGAAACTAAAGAACTTGAACATTCTTCATTACATATGTAAAAGACAACAAATCTAAAAATAAATAAATGAATACCATAATAATTCTATACTAAATATATACAAACAAATCTATACACAAAAATATATGCACTAATTTATACGATAATGAAATCTACCTTATCCAAATATATGATTTGCCAAAAAACACCTTATATCACGATGTCATTCTTGTTATTAGTCCATGGAATATAACAATCACCTTGATGGTTGACGCCTATTAATGGGTGTGATCTGTTATATTAACTGGTGTAGTTTGAATGTTTCTTACACAATTTCATAAAGTATTTTGAAAATTCACTATTAAATTTATATATGGTTAAAAACGAATTTATTTTTTTTATTTTTCCAATTTTAAAATAAAATTACTTATTGGGCCAATGTTCGGTGATACAACATTAATACCCTGGTGTATGTCATTTGTTTTCCTCAATTGTCAGAGTTTATAAATAATTTAAAAAAAAAATCTTACTGGCTTGCACTTATTTATCTCACAAATAGTGCAGACATTGTAGTTGATCTCTAATATCATCCCTAACAATGTTTAGTGTCTCGCCACCTCTTGCCACAACCTAAAAGGCTGCTCAAACCCTTTCCACCTCCTCATCCCCACCTCACCACCACCTCAAACACCAGATTGAAGCGTATCTATAATTTTACTCGATGTGCTTCCGAACAATATAAAGACAAACATACCAGAGGGGATTCCCGAAGAGTCTGATAATTTTTCTGTTGTACGACAAGAGGAAGAGTTGCAGCAGGATACTGCAATGCAAGAATCTATATTTGCTCCTCACCATGTCTAATCGATGCATGACAAGACACTAGCCGATGCTCACTCTTGTGGCTACCTTTGGTTACCTGCATGCATCCTAACAATGAGTCAATCATCGATACATTATAGAATACATAACGAATTTACAAATTGTGCATAAATATATGCTATGCAGGGATGGGAGTGCAGTGTATGGAAACGATATGGTAAACAATAGTTGGGCAAGGATGGTCTCCTCCTACACCAGAGTGATGGAATTCCTGTTAATATTGGGGATAATTGAAATTCATAGGCATGTGTTTCATTTCTCCAGGCATTGTTTATCAAAGAGCATAATTAAGCATGTGACCTTCTTAAGGTAACTAACATATTGGTTATCCCTTCTTAGGGTAACTAGCTTATTATTTTATCCATTTATTATCATTCAATATTTAGATCAATAAAGACTATAGATTAATATACTTATTTGGGTCATGCAACATCATTATAACAATTTGGACGATTATGATCTATATTGTCATGCAATATTAGTGACCGGTGTAGTGATGGCCAAGATCCACACCACTGACTGGACAATAGAAATCCTTAAAATGGATACCCTCCATGGTGGAATGCACGCCAATTGGTACACTATATTTATTGCTTCATATAGATATTTCATGTCAATGTTCAATTCTGTGTTAAAAGTTCGTCAATTATTGATTTGTACCTTAAAATTCATTGGGCATTCATTTAATCAACAATAAAACTATTAAAAACCCATATGCATGTCAATGAAAGAAATATTCATTAAGTGCAGGTATGGACTATTGGGTAAGAAGTTCAAGGATATGTTTGTCCATTGATTAATATACCTACTGTATACATTGTAGTAAAAAAAGGTTCCATTGATGAATATACTTTAAAGTGTATGCATTGCAGTAAAAACAAATGGTTTTAAAGGTACTTGGATAAAGTTATGTGTTTGCTGTCGATTCTATATATTGTAACAAATGACAAGAAAAGGTTTTAAAGGCAATTTGAATCAAAATTGTATTGGGCATACTTGATTGGGAGAGGTCTGCACAACAACTATTTCATGTGCTCCTACTCAATGTATTCCTAGGTGGTGTTGCACTTCTTTTTGTGCTCCTATCAACCTTTGTTCGCTTTGTTTCTTCCTGCAACAACAAATCTCTAAACCCACAATGGAGATATGCAAATCATATTAATTCCTTGCTACAAATTAATCGAAATCTAAGTTTGAAGCCACAAGATCTGATTTCAGATTCTGTCGTAGCGCGATGTTATGCCTCGTATGATAATTTTCCAATAGATAGCTTCCAAAATATCCCTTCACATGCAAGGCCTCTGCTAGGCTCCCACTGGGCATGAATTTGCAGATGGGAAACGTCCAATGTGCAATTATAACAACCGGGGTAATCTTCACAACTGCTTTGAACATGCATCGACTGGAATTGGATGTGAGAGAAAGTCCCAAGTTCTCTATAGTTATAAATATTCTTAGTATTGAACCTCCATGATCCTGGGATAATTAATATGTGGATTATAAGACTACTTGTAAAGTACTTTCTCCATTTCCTTCCTGTCTGCCCAAAATTTTTGATATTTCTTTTTAAAATCTTGACACTTCATCTTGACATTGGTAGAGATTGTTTTTTTTTAATATTTTTTTCTTAAGTTGGATAATTCACATGAATAAGATATGAATGTTGCAAGTCTCATTTAACTGTAAAATATACATTCCACACGAAAAAAAATTGAGGTTTCTTGTATATTGATCACATTTACGATTGCAACAATGTTTATGCGACAGATTAATCTTTCATCGGGCAGACAATACCATTCCATTGAACCCATCACCAGTACCACAGACCCATCAAAGGAGAGAGAGAGAGAGAGCTTCTCCTTCTTGAAACAAACTAACCATGTCATTGAATCCATGATCCATCGTTCCATATTCTCCAAACCTAGAAGTGGGACTCAATTATTCATATATTCTAATCCAAAAACCTATTCACAAAAGCGAGTAAGGAAATATCTTCCTCTTTCTAAAAATGATTCCTATTCATTCGACTTGATATTATCGAGAGATAGAATTGGAAACTCACCAGAAATAGAACTTCCCATCTCATGGAAATGACACTGTTCACTATTATCCAAGGACAAATAGATGGATGCATTACATAGGCTATCCTCCTTATTGCATGTAGCTTCTCACTGCAACAGTATCATGTTTCAACATTTCAAGAACTAGGGATGGAATTTGGCTTCCTTGGGGAGTGTTCATATTTTAATATATAATTAAAGTAAATTTAATTAAATATGACACTACACTGCCCCAGTGGGTACTGCCTTGGAAGTTTAACCAATATCCAACACATCAATCTCTCAAATTTCCACAATTTAAAGATGCTGTCATATTTCTTTGATAATTTAAGGAACCTACAACACGTCGATCTCTCGAGATGCCACAATTTGGAATCTTTGTTGAATTTTTCCACTCTGTTCAAATATTTTTAGATGTCTCTCTGCAACTCTACTGTACTCTTCATTCTTAAATTTAATTTATCAAATAGTTCAACATTGGAATATTTCAATTCATTCATGTCAACTAGTAAAAAGACAACATCGGTCAAGATGGACTTATTGATTCCTTTAGGCCCAAGAAATATAATTTTGAGGGTATTCTTTTGAGTTTCCCACTGCAAAAGTACAAGGAATTCATTCGTCGAGTCCTCAATTCCAATTGTTTCAACAATATTCGAAAACATACATAAATAGCCATTAATAAAAAAGCAATAATAATACAAACTCTAAAATAAATTAATGATAAATATAATTGGCCTTGACAATTTATCTGCATCTTTGGGATATGGTTTCGATAGAGGTGGCCTCTTAGAGACATTCTTGATTAATATTCCATTATGAATATGCATGTACATCTAATCTAACCGACCTCTAAATTTACCAAGCTCTTCCTTGTTTATGAAGGATTTGAAGAACCTACAATTAATGGAATTTGATTTATGATGGGTATGTGTTATATTCTTTGCATGAGTAGTAGCATCTACGTTGCATCGGGCGCACAGGGGGGTTTGAGGGGGGGGTGTAGGGGGGCAACAACGCCCAGAGATTTTTTTTTCTCTGGAAACGTGTCACATTTTTTCCTCGATTTTCATGTCCATTGTTGGGTAGTTTTTCGACACATGGTTTTTTGCTGATGGTTTTCTACTTCCGATTAAGGAATCAGGGTTGTTGACTAATCCAGGACATTGGATTAGTTGGATTAACAATGTATCATGATGAATGAATATATAATATGTTGGTTTTCCTGGTTTGGGTTTCCAGGGGAAAAATCTATGTGTAATGTGTGTATTTTCCATCGTATATTTTATGTTCTTTTACTGAAAATTTGTTTGAAGTAAATATTGTACAAGGTTAAAATCTACAAATTAAAGACTAAAAAATAGATGATAATTTATTAAAACACTAAACATGGGAATTCCATAGGAGAAGCCACCACAAGCTCAAGCGTCGAGGAGAAGAAATATATAACCCTGGTTTCATTTTGGATTATTCTTAAGCTTGGTTGTTTTGGGGTTACTACTTAATAAGACGTCCTACTGCTTTATTAGCAATAGATAAGAGAATCAAGGCAAATTTTGAGAATGTAAATTTCACTACATCCATGTTGTTATATCTTTATGTAGTTTACAAATAAATTTGGGAAAAAATATGAAATTGTTAAAATAAAATTAAAATATATATTATAAATATCTTGTTGATTTTGATTTGGTTAATTAAATATATATTGTGAATACATTATAAAATATATGCTCTCCTATAATGTTGAATAAGGGAAAGGATAAGAAAAAATTACAAAACCATAATGTTTGTTATGACAACTTTTAAATAAATGATAATCTTTAACATCAAACAATAGCATGTTTCCCGTGACTATAATTAATTGGAACTCGTTCTCAGCGCCAGGGTTGGACAATTTGTGTTCTTTTGGGGTGACCACCACATAGAGCAACAAGCCTTGTAATTTTCACCTACGAAACGTTGACAACGGGTCCGAGAGTGCATTCATTTTCATTTGCGCAAGGAACATCTGTACATATAATATAAAAACATCAATAAATAATCATTTTATTTCATGATATGTTCTAACTTTAATAATGACACATTTTGGGTGTTACTTTGACAAATGCATTCCACTTAAAATACATACATGGCATGGACTAGTTGCTTTAAAACTATTTGTCTTGTTCAAATTTATATTTTGACATCTTTGCTTTCCCACTCCACACTTTCAAATGAAATCCCATGCTTATACCAAGAAACTCATGCTTCCATATCCTATTAGTGAAAAATGGTTAAGGAAGGGAATTCCTCTAGAAACAAACTCTTGGAAATAGATATAGTGGATATGGAATGAGACGAACAAAGTTCGCTCACACAAAAATTATCCAAACTACTTTGAATATACCACAATAATCCATGTAGGAATAATGTATAAATGTATAAAATATAAATAGATAGGATGAGATACAATTGAGAATGAGGGCTTTCTTATATACCCATGCAGGGGTGCCCTTAACCAATATGTTGATATTGAGAGGGGGGTGAATCAATATCAAGTACAATTTAAAACCTTTTTCAACTTATACTTAAACCATTCAATTATATCCAATGAGAAATGAACAATAGTATAAGAGTTACATCAATACACCACAATACACCATGCACAATATATGAGAAATAATCAATAGTTATTGTTCAAGGGAAGTAATGACTTCCAAAGGTAGCTACAGCTTCCAAGTGTAAAGGGAGGGATAAACCTCCAAAAGGAAGATACAATCCTCCAATATCAAGAGAGAGTTCAACTCTCCATCCTTGCCCCTTCCTTCCGCCCAAGAATATACAAGAGATAATAAAACTTCACACTAAATCATCACCATCAACCTACCATCACATAGAACCTGATAATGCTTCCTGAGACTTCTTCAATTTCTACAATTATTTAATTCTTGGAATACTATGATCATGTAGGTAATATTATTCAGTTTATTCTCTGAAACTTCTCCAAGTTTCACTCCTTGAATCCTCCCCAAAAAGAAGTTATAGAGAGAATGGTAAACCTTGTTCAATTCTGGTTTATTCAGGAGGCCGAAATTGTACAGAATGCCCCACGTTCAATATTTAACATCAGATTCTGAAACTCACCCAAAAGAAACTACAGTCTGTACTCTTTCCAATGCAATTTGTCCCACATCATTTGGATTCTCTATGAATAATTTATGACTTTTTTACCCGGAACACTTGTTTATTGACCAGCTTCAGGACTGGTCAAAAACCCTATCTTCCACAGAGTGTATCTCCATAATTATAGGGAATCAAGAGCTGAAAATTTTACCACAGGTACCTTGATATGTCTTCTCAATACCATAGCAATTTCACCATCAGAATCGTTCTAGAGAAAAAGTTATAGCAAAAATGGTAAGATGACCTGAAAATAAAATACCTTAAAACACATCACCAAAAGACTTCATCCTCCCTTGAAATCTGGCCTTCTTTACTTCTGATTTCCTCTGAAATTCAACTTGTGTATCAAATGAATGTATAATGATATTTATTTATACCATTTATGTCAGTTCCTTTTAACATTAGGGCCGACCTGACACTTTCTTATTTTGTAATTCTT
>CBVK0100184604.1:0-14604 GCA_900067695.1 Picea abies
ACCATATGCTTGCATTTCTTGGTTGTTGAGGACAAGTTGCAGGTGTATTTGTTTGAGTCAAGTGCTCAATGGTGGAGCTCATCGAACATTTGGACGAGGTAGGCCCTTTATCTTGTCTTGTTAGCATATTTGTTTATATAGCATACCTGGGATTAGAGTTGATTTACGCAGTCATTCCATCTGTTGTGGTTTACCCCTTTCCATAGAGAAATTTTCCTTGTAACAATACAGATCATGATCTAATCATTGATCATCAAATGAGATCTATGATACCGAGTAATTGGAATAGATCTGGATCAAGTGCATGGTTAAAAAAACCATTCAAAATTGTGGCAGGAAAAGAATCAAACTTTGTTGTTTGTGCAGGTCGAATCAGAGTTTGAATCCCTTCATGAATCATCGAGGAAAAATGGTCGCCTGATAAAGATAAGGAGTCTATCATGGCCATTGATACACCATCAAAGTTTTTCAAACATCGAGGGTAGGTTTTCTGGATTGGAACTTCAAAGTTCCTTTACTTCTGATGACGACGAAATCAAGGAGATTGACAGTCAAGATCTACTCTGAGTGAGTTAGATATACAACCTTCGAAAGGAAACGTAGCAATTGATATATCAAGACCAAGAGGATACTGAAAGGAATTCTATGAATCTTGATTGTTGATCATGTTAGGATCAACGATGATCCATCCCTAAGCAATATATGGGATAAGTAAAACTAGCCAATGGTGGATATTTGATTTGGTGGACCCTTATCCAAAATCAATGACCAAGACTCATTGGTGTTTTATTTTGTATCATAGGGAATCATCATTTCATGACCTGAACATTATTGAAGGAGTTGTGTCGATGTCAAAAAATCACCGACGATAAAGGTGAAGGAATTGATCGCCCATGACAGTTAAGCAACAATGATTCTAGGATCGTCGACGATGATAGGTTTGGAAGTCATGGAGTTGAGGAATGAGTTGATGATGAGAAAAATCAAGTTAGAAGGATCAAATTTGGGGATTTAAAGAAGAAGGAGATCAAAAGTGGTTCAGAAAATGGATCCTTGGCAAAGGTTAAAGATAATCAACAGTGCGATCAAGTCCTTTGAGTCAAATCAACCGTCTAAAGTGAAGGAGGTGGATCAGATTTCATCGGGACTATTAGATCGTTGGGATAGTTGAGTACATATATTAGCTCACTAATAAAAGTGTTGACAAAGATATCGTCAGGTTGGAACAATTGGGTATTTTTATTTTTGTTCACTGATAAGGGTGCCAATGGTGACACCTTTAGCGCTTGGATCTAGTGAAAGGTTCCATGGAAGAAGGAATGTGCACCAATGAGTGAAGAAGTGGTGACTAGAGACTTTGGCACATGATAGTGTTACCGGTCATGTGGAGGATAAGGGGATTAGCACCCATATGAAAAAAAGTTCATTTTTGTGAAGGGAAGGTTAACATTGTCTCAAGAATGCTAAATTTTGAGAACCTAGGTGTGTACAGAAATAAGATTTGGTATAGACAAGAATGAATAGTTTGTGACCTTGTTTAAAGGAGGATTTGGGCTTGCGAGAATCTTAAAGAGAGTTCTCAAGTATTGAAGTGCAAGTGGAGTTCATCCTAACTTTGAAGAAGTGGGTTTTAGGTAGAGAGGTCACTATCAAGTGGTATCAGAGAAAAATGATTCTCTTTGGAAAGGTGAATTTGTAGAGAGAATAATATTGTGCAGACAAGTCGAAAAAGGAATTGGATATACAATTACCTTGGTGAATTGTTGCAGAATTGATACCATCAAAGGAACAAAGTTCAACAGAGGAACTTTGAGGTTGCAGAGTTCCAACCAAGAAGCAGAGGAGATGATTGAAGAATAATATATTGGAACATATCTTGCAGGTAATAAGTTTCATGGTTTGAGATATCTTTGGTGAAAACATGTTTATGTTTGCAGCTAGAAACATGAAGAGAATGGATATGGTAGTGTCCATTACATATAGAGAAGTTGTAACAGAGGAAGAGGGATAAATCCTTCATGTGAAGAAGCTCATGGTAGAGATAACCTTACAAAAAGGGATACTGTAAAAAATTTGAGCCGAGGATTGGAAGTGAGGAGAATGATAGAAGTTCTCAGAGAAATGTGAGTAGGTGTAGAGCTAGAAAAGAGTAGAGGCTAATCAGAAGGTTATAGAGGAGAGAACCAGTGATACCAAAAGGTCAATATCAAGAGAAATATTGATGAGATATTGAGTGGCAAAGTGTAGAGACTTGCTACAGAGGAGGCTTGATGTAGCACATAGTGGGAAATGAGAAGATAAAAAAAGGAGGAGATGAAGATGACTACTAATAGTCATGTCCGAGGTTCATAAAGAATACAAAACAAGAGGGAAGTGAATGGTAGATCAATTGGCCAAGAGAAGATGATTCAAGAAGAGTTTGACAGAGATCTTTCTTAGTTAAAGGAGAGACTGATTCTACAGGAAAGTGAGGAAAACTAGAGTCAAGATTGGAATGTGAAGAAGAAGGTCAAATGTCCTATTGTATAGATATATGTAAGTAAGATAAGATAGATCTTAAAGCATATATTGCATGCTTGGATCAGAGAAGAAGAAATCGAAGAATATGAGTACAAAAAGTCCTTGGGAGAAAGACCAACAATTTACTTGTGTGAACGAGAGAAGGGCGTGATGCTTGGAGAGGAAGATGAGGTTCATAGTGCAGAACTCATGGAGAGCTTGGAAAGTTGATTACAACATACGAAGACGATGCTAGAGGCATATAAATAGGCTCAAAAGTCTCATGTTTTTAAAAAGACGATGCTAGAGGCATATAAATAGGCTCAAAAGTCTCATGTTTTTAAAATTAATGAATTGTGTGTGATTGCAGGTTATGAAGATAGGTAGCCACTAGAAGCTATCAATAAAGAAAAAGGAGAATTTCCTCATGACGGAATAGAGGAGACACAGATCCATAAACATGTTGCATCATAAGGAGAGAAATCATTGTCTCATAAAGGTTGTGAAAGGGAAGACGATGCATGTTCAAAGGATGCAGGTATTGAAGAAGATGAAGATATGGAGAGAATGATAATTTGGCTTGGAGGTACTTCAGATGATGAAGTACATGAACTCTCGAAATGGGATATGCAAGACTACAATGATGTAAGCATGGAAATTTCTAGAGGATAAATGACAGTGAAAGATGGTGAAAATGTTGAAGATCATTGGTGCATGATCATGGATAAATTCTTACTAAAAGGTATAAAGTGTTTATTGCAAATCTGTCATTTTAATAAAATTCAAGAAATAATTTAATTTGAGAAGACATGTAGGCTGACCATGCATCATAGAGATGAATTATAGGTTGCATATATTTTTATTTAGTGAGCAATGTTCTCAATAATTTGAGGACAGATAAAGGTGTGAAGACAAAGATATGGAAACAACCATACAAATGTTTTGTGAAACTTTGCAGCAACCAGTTTGCAGCGATGGTGTGTACTAACAAAAGACTAGATTGAGAATTGAGTTGGAAGAGCTCTGGAGAAATTTAATGAAGATTTCCAAGTGGAAATACTGGAGGAAGAAGAATAAGAGAATAATTCATGTACAAATTACTAAAGCAAACACAGATTTTTCACATTAGCAAAGTAAAGTATGGGATCTAGGAAGGTTGCAGATAACAACAATTCAACAACTAGACAACAATATGAGTGAGCAACAACATAAGATTTGGGATCCTGGAAGATGGTGGGAAAAAATCATACAACATAACATATGGACACCATCAACAATGGAATTAAAGAAGACACGAGAAATTCAAGACACGTGATCAAGATATTGTGAAAATTTTAACCCTATGAGTTTGATGCAAGATAATGTTTCCCTCCAAATGTGAAAATTTTAACCCTATGAGTTTGATGCAAGATAATGTTTCCCTCCAAAATAAACTGTGTTGATTAGGCCTTAGGGGTCTTTGAGTGTACCAAGGGAGTGGATTCCCTAAATTAAATTTGTTTTTTTTCGTAATATTTTAATTGGATTCTAGAAGGATTGTATTAGTTGGATTGAGATTTATTTGAATGTAAATCAGATCTGCCGTGTTGAGAAGATATTGAAGTATAAGGGGATCTTAGAGCGATTTAAACCAAATCATGAAGAATCTTCATGCATGAAGAATAAAATTGATCTTATGGAACATGTAATTCAACATAACAACATTGGAAACTTCATCCCAGAATGAGTCAAGAAGCAGAAGGAAGAATATCCTACTCCTAAGAAAGGTAATCATCAAGAAGCAGAAGGAAGAATATCCTACTCCTAAGAAAGGTAATCATCATGCTATTATTGCAATTAATTCCTCATCTAATTCATCGATTATAGATTATGGCGCATCACATCATATGGAAGCGAAAGAGGAAGTTTTTACTTCTTTCAGTTCATGATCAAGACCCCATATTCTCATGGGGGGTGATACTCCAGTAGCAGTATCAGGAGAAGGGAAAGTGGAACTCCTGAATGGAAGTTTTGAGAATGTTTTACATGTTCCAAAGATTTGTATGAATCTACTCTTAGTTTATCAGATTAATCAGAAAGGTAAAAATGTTGAATTTACATTAGATTCAGTTTTTGTAATTGAGATGCATGAAAATTCCATTATTGAAATTGCTGAGGTGGATCAAAAATCAAGGTTGTATAAATTCACTAAGTTTGTTGATGATGACTCCTCTTTACTACTTACACATAAGGAGACTACTTTTCATGCACCTCCAATGAAACATGCAGATACTCTTGTGCTTCCATTAGTTCCAGACATCAGAGATGATTCCATACACTCAGATTATGTACATGGAAATGAACAGGTATTACATCCAGATAAGGAGCCAACGTTGAAGCTTCAAAATATGCCTAAGTGGGTACAACCCACACTTCAGGAAGCAAGTGTTCTTTCAGGGAATCCATTGGATTCAAGAAGAACTCAATCTCATCATGAGTAGCTTTTTCATGTACTTTCAGTTTCCGAACCAACGATGCCCATGCATTGATATATGGTTCAATATTCAGATACACATACCTAAAGTAAGGTTGTGGGAAATCCATTATGGAAAGAAGCCTTGCAGGAGGAGTATGACTCACTCCTAGAGAATCAGACTTGGTATCTGGTTCCACTTCCACTAGAAAGGAATATTTCTAGGTGCAGAAGGGTCCACAGGATCAAGAGGTACAACATTATATAGGTTTCCAAAGGACTTCATCAGATCCATAAAGATTTCTACATCTTCATGAAGACTTTCAAAAGGACTTCATCAGATCCATAAAGATTTCTACATCTTCATGAAGACTTTCAGTGAGCAGAAGTTTCATACTTTGCGGGATCCTCTTGGAGTGAAGAACATAGTTGCCTAACAACTTCCTTTTCTTCTTTTGATGCATTTTATTTTCAGGGGGGGGTTTGTTCCCATGTGGTTTTCCCTCTTTCCTCATTTTTATTAATTGTTTATTAGTTTCATTTTACATGAGTACCTAATACGACCTAGTTGTTGGGACTCATTTTTACTCCATAGTGATTTTCAAGGGGGGTGTTGGAGAAATTACTATTTTCGACACACTAGTTCAGTGGGACTTAACAGACTAGTTCTGTTTTAGACTTTCTGTTTAGATAATCACTATTATGCATGCCTGCATTCCTAAAGAAAGCTAACTGCTTGATTGTGTTTCTTAATTATGGAATGTTCTTTCCTATATATGAGTGTATTCCACTCATTCATTGTATCACAATTTCCTATATATGAGTGTATTCCACTCATTCATTGTATCACAATGATCATAATTGATTAGCTCATTGGAGTAGTGTGAATATATTTTCTCATTCTTCCATATTGAATCTCTTGTCCTTTCTTGATAAGATTTGTTTTTTCTTTCTTTAGCTAGGTCTCTTGTGTAGGTTTTGATGAAACATTGACAAAATAATTGTTACTATAGTCTATTTTATTTGTTTTACTAGTTTAAAGAATCCAAATATCATATTTTTATTTATGTCAAAACATTAAAAATACAAAAAACCAATCACATAGTCGAGTATAGGCTCATTGTAGTCCCTTCACAAGGGATTGTGAGTCCCTTTAAGTTTAGATATTTTTGATGAGACAATCATTAGAATATCCAATTTAGTCCCGAGATTATTTTGTTACTATCTCATCTATTTCCAAAGTACCAAAGAAGAGCATCAAATCATTTTCTCTCTTTGTAAAACACTTTGTCTATTGAGTTACCTACCATTATATTCAAGTTATTACATTTAGATTTGGGTATATCAAAACTTTGAATCCAAATTTTGGCCATCATAACAAAACAAATTCTTGTGATATTTCATTTTTTTAACCACGGGAACCAATAACTTGGGACTTAACAAGGGATGAGAAACACCAAAGTGGACCTCTATCTTAGGGGTGTATACCCTTCGAGTCTTATCAAAATGGAACAACATGTCATTTTTATGGCAATTGAATCTGGGTGGGGAGGAGAACAATCAGTTCTCCCAACCACTCGAGCTAAATCCAATTTACGATTCTTGTGATAATTCATATGAAATGAAATAAAAAGAAATAAAGTAATATTCTAAGGTAGTTTTTGTTTTGAATGTAGGCTCAATCTAAGCATTTTCCTTGAAAATCTTTTCCTTTAAAAAATCATATAAAACTATAACAATGATGAATTTACTTTGTCTAATTAAAGTTTCTCAGTTAAATTGTCTTGATGACTATAATTAACATCATTTAACTAAAATGTTCCTTATTATTATCTGCTAATATATAATATCATAAATAATATTATAATAAACAATAACAACGAATGAATGTGTCAAACAATACTTATGAACATTAACACAAAATGCATTGCTTTTCCACATAAGACAAATTAATTTTTTGTGGAAACTGCTTAATGCATTAATCTTGTGTGGCTATGCTATATTATTATCTAGCTTATAAGCTCCCTAACTTCACACACTATTATTTCTACTTTTCTTCATGAGATAGGCAGCCTTGTAACTCAATAAAATACATAGATCTACTCTACAAAGCATTGCATTTCATTTGAGTCTCGATAGTATTTTATCTATAAGCTCACTCACTTCAAATTGTATATTATTTTACTTTTATAAGCAACGTTATGGGAAAGTACTAAACATAGATCTACTCTAAAAGGCATTGTATTTGCTGTAAACAAAACAATTAAATTTTTAACCTCGTTAAATTTCAGCTGCCATTAATTCCAATTTCAAGTATTTTGTTTTTCTTATTAAAGGCGTTGTATTTGTTGTAAACAAAACAAATTAAGTTCTTAAACTCGTTAAATGCCAGCTGCCATTAATTCCAATTTCAAGGATTTGGGTTTTCATTAAAGGCATTGTATTTGCTGTAAACAAAACGAATAAAATTTTTAACCTCGTTAAATTCCAGGTGCCATTAATTCCAATTTCAAGGATTCGGGTTTTAATTAGGGTTTAAAAAAATATATTGAAGATGAACTTTCCAATCCCATTATATATAAATCTATAAAGGAAAATATGAAGATGATATACCTTGTTTTTTCTGTTTATAGCATTTGAATAGAATGTTTATGTCCAATCGTTGTATATTGTATATGTAACTAGTACATTTTTTTTTAAAGCTATGCATCAAGTTTAAAAAATATAAATTAATCAGCCTCAAAGATTACTCGCATATTTATTATTATCTTCTTAACTACATTTAAAACCAATATTCCTTCTCATATCCATTATAATTTTATATTTTGAAAAATATCCAAGCGAGATTCAAATATCTTGATCTTATTGTTTAACAGATCTCAGAGAGAGCTTCTTGATCCTTTTGGACGTGGAATGGAACTGAGTTAAGATGGATCTATCTCCTTAAAAAAAAATTATGATAAAACAACTTTGAAAATATATTAAATATTTTTTTTTTTTTACCCTCAAAACAATCCAAAACCAGTTGTTTTTGTTTTTTAAAGAGTATAAATTTATCTTTCATATTAATTTTTTTATTAAATTTTTGTTTAATATATTTTGTATACTAAATTTAAAAAGGCTTTTTTTTACTTGAGAAAAACTATTTCACTATTTCTAGAGGGAATCCTATAGTCCCATTAACAATTTCAACACCACAACCTCGGTGGCATACGGTGGCATACGATTGCTTGTGCACACATAACTCAATTAATTTAAGTCAACAAGATATCAAAATGGTATGTAAACTTTTACAACTAGGCCAAAAGTTTATGGTGACATTGAGATTTTAATGTTTTGCATGAAGCAATTGCAATAATTTTTTTTTTTAAATTAAAAAAACAAGAAAAATAAAAGATTTTGAACATAGTTAGTAATGAATATGTGAGAAATTATTAATTTGTGAAGATCCATTTTAAGTCTAGATATATTAAGTACTAAGAGAGATAAAAAATGAATTGAAATCTAAATTTTTATGTGTTTAAAAGAGGGTGAGTTAAGATGGATCTAAGTTGGTGTGTGACTAATGCTGGGATTTATTTTCTTAATTTTCTTTTATACAATATGGATTTTAGACACTTGTTTACAGATTTGATTTGTTTATTTTCAATATTTTTTAGATGCAGATGCATTTTATTTTTTATTTAAGAATGACATTGAAATTGTTGGATAGTTGGTTGTCATTGATGTCAACCCTTAGAGATTGATGTCAACCCTTACAGATTGATGTTAACCCTTGGAGAAGTTTGGAATCCCTAGAGATGTGGTTATGGAACCCAATGTTTATCAATGAATAAATACATGAAATATAGCATAAATGAAGGTATTACCTTCATAGATGGATAGTACTCGTGATTCCATTTCTGGTGATAGGTGGAACGTCACGTACTTCCTCACGGTTGAGGAGTTATGAGGTCATGAAATTGGAAGCCCCAAAAATGGTTTAAGAAGCCCCTACAGAATCTCCAAAGATGGGTTAATAATCCCCTAATTGGTTTCAAGTCATTAATGAAAGGTTAAAGTGGTTTTAACAAGAAAGTTCAAGAAGCCCTAAATTTAAGGAAAGGGGTTACTTAGAAAATATATATATACACCTAATGAAATCACTCATAAGTACATTCACACACACATTCTATTGAATATATTGTATGTGATTAAGTGATTCTTATTTTAGGTAACCAGGGAGATATGAGGAGAATTTTAGAAGGAAGATGAAGTAAACAAGGATGAAATTCCAAAGGAGGATGAAGTCTCGTGATGATGTGTTCTAAGGTATGTTATTTAAATGTCATCTTACCATTTTCTCTATAACGTTTTTTCTAGAATGATTAAGATAAAAAAAAATGGAGGACATTGAGAAGACATGTCAAGGTACCCGTGGTAAACATTTCCACTTTTGGGGCATTGTATTTTCGAAGATACACTTTGTGGAAAATAGAGTTTTTGGCTAATCCTGAAACTAGTCTCAAACAAGTGTTCCAAGTAAAATAGTCATAACGTCTTCATAGAGGATCCAAATTTAGTGAGGCCAAATGAATTGGATATAGTACACTCTATATTATGTTGCGTATGATTTTCAGATCCAACTATCAAATATTTCACGCATGGCATGCTCTACAAGTTCTCTCTCTAGAATAAGATAAACTTCAACAAGGTCTGCCATTTGTGCTATAAATCATTTTTTGGGATGTTCCAATAAGTGAAACTTGGAGGAATTGTAGAGAAGATATTGAAGAATATTTGGTACACTTTTCAGACCTTTTTCATTACAGGTATGGATTTATGATTTTTTAAAGTTAGAGTTTGTGACTAATCCAAAAACTAGTCTCATGAGACTAAGGTAAAGTTTGATGAAGATGTTATTCTCTTGTTGTTGAAGTTGAGGAAGGTCTACAGGTATGTGATCACATACATCGGGTGTGTTACAGAGTTACATGTATTTTTATATGTATTTTTTGATGGTTACATATTGATGATGTTATGGTGCATGCTTGAGGCAAGTCTTTGGTATATTGTTGAGGCATTGGCACATGCTTGAGGCACATATTAGGTGCATGGTTGAGGCATATACTTGGTATATGATATTTCTTGTTTGGTAATTTTTTGAGGCACTTCATTGATGATATTTTATGGTATATGGTGTATGGCATGATTGAGTGATATGGTATATGGTTGAGATACATTGTTAATACATGGTATGGTACATGTGTTGATGTACATGGTTGATGGTTGAGGTAAATGGTACAGGTGTTGGTGCATGGCTAATGCACTTGTTGTTGTACATGTGTTGGTGCATGGTTGATGCACTTGTTATGGTACAGGTTGTGGTACATGATTGATGGTTGGCATAGTACATGTTGATGGTTTGGTACATGATTTAGTACATGGTTGAGACACATATCTTGTGATGGTATGTTGGTGATCTTGGTACATTTTTTGTAGAGGAATGTGTTGGTGATGTTGGACATCTAGTTGATAGGTGTATTTGGTATGTTATCCATGTGAGAGGATCTGGTTGAGAATCAATGACATTGAGAGGTTGGACAGGTTGATCAATGACAAGTTGATGTGATAGGTTGACAATAACAGGTTGATGTGATAGGTTGTATATAGTGACAGGTTGACAGGTTACAAGTTGATGTGACAAAGACAATGATAATGATAATGGAAATGATATTGATAGTGGTAGTGACAGTTGGTATACATTTATATTTCAGGGTGACATGATAGGTCAAGGAAAGGGGGTTGTATCCTCCTTTTGGTTGGTGCCAGAGAACTCAAAGAGTTGGAGATTCCTTCACATTGGAGCCTACGAATTAGGGGGTTGTAGCCGCCTTCTGGTTGAAGCCAAAGAATTCAGGGAGTTGTATATTCCTTCGGGTTGGAGCCTGTAAATAGTAGGTCATAGCATCCTTCCAATTGCAGTTGGAGAATTGAGAAGTTGGTGCTTCCAATGAATGTATTCTTGATATATAAGAAAGCATTCTGTGGTTTTCTCCCATTTGGGTTTCCATGTAAATTCTGGTGTACTGTACTTGTTGTGATGTTGTTGATGTGATGGTGATTATTTTTATATTCTCATTATATACTGATGATTTATTGGTGATATATTGATGATATATTGATGATATATTGTTGATTAAGTTGAATTTTTGATGATATATTGATGATATATTGTTGATTAAGTTGAATTTTATATATTGTGGTTAAAAGTGGTAAAAGTTCTCATACTGATTCACCCCCCTTCTCAGTATTCCAATAATTGGTATCAGAGAAGGTTCCTTTTGGAAACAAATTAACCACTAAAAGGTAGATCATGGAGAGCGAAAATATGTATAAAAATGGAATACCACAGTTTCATGGACATAACTATGCATTCTAGAATAGAAGGATGAAAACATATGTACAAGCATGAGAATTTGATGTTTGAAAATCAGTAGTAGATGGATACAAAGAGCCTACCACTCCTCCAATAGATAACAATGGATAGAAGCTCAATCAAAAAAATTTGAGGGCTAAAGATGCTATCCTGAATGGTCTAGCTTGATTTAGTATATGTCAAAGTTATTCATTGTGATTCTGCAAAGGAAATTTGGGACAAACTTCATAATGTTTATGAAGAGGATATACCAAATTCAAGGCAAGAAATCTTCAGACTTACAGAGATCAATTTGAACAGTTGAAAATGGAGGAAGATGAAGACATTGCAACTTACTTCTTACGAGTTGATGAAATGGTGAACATGATTAAAGGATTGGGAGAAGAATTTGATGAATCTATAATTGTTCAGAAGGTATTGAGATCTCTTCCAATGATATTTGATCCTAAGATTTCAGTGCTAGAATAAAGAGAAGATCTAAGTACGATAAGCATGGATGTGCTACATGGAATATTTACAACTTATGAAATGAGAACAAAACAGGAAAATCCATCCAAGACAAAAGCAACATTCAAAGCACCCAAGAAGAAAAAGAAGAAGAAAAGACCATAGTCAAATCCAAATTGTAGTTGTAGTGACGATTTAGACGAGGATGAATAAATAGCCAGCTTCATAAGGAAGCTAAAGAAAGGAAATGACAAGTACAAAGGTATGCTTCCCTTAAAATGTTTAACTGTTGTAAAATTGGTCATTTTGCAAATAAGTGTCCTTATGATAAGAAGTCAAATAGTGATGAAGAAGATGATCCCAAGAAAGAAAAGAAACATCAAAAGGGAAATAGAAGGAAAGTGTTCAAGAAAAATCTCTACTCAAGAGAAGACAGTTCTTCATCTGATTAAGATGATGTAAGTGATAGTGACTTAGAGAGAGTACTCTTTATGGCTATGGAAAATAAGAAAATGATTCATGAAAGTGAAGAAGAAGGTGAAGTGTATCTTGAGGCAGAATTAATTAGTTCTTTAACTGAGCTAAAGAAAGAAAGGAAGAAAAAGAAATCATTCAAAGAAGAAAATGTCTTCTTGAAAATCCAACTTAAAGAAGGTAAGAGAAAGGAATAATTTATGCATATCTAGATGATAGAGAAAGAAAAAGAGTGTGATAAGATTGAAAATAAAATCGTGACATTGAGAGTTGAATTCAACAAGATCAAAAAGAACTTGAAGAGTTCTCAAGTGTTAGAAAACATTCTCAACAATTAAAGGCCATACAATGAAAAATTTGGCCTAGGATACAAGAATGTTCATTTTGAGAAAGGTTCAAGCTCCATGATGAAAGAAACAAAAAAAAAGAGTTATGCTGAAGTTATCAAAGGAATGAATCATGGTCAACAAGAATCAGAAAGGAATGAATATAGAATACCTTCTACATTCAGGAAACAAATAAACTTCAATCATGATCAACCAAGACATGAATTCATAAGGACTACACCACAAATAAGATCATTCACTCCTTGGTATCTAAATTTATTTTATGGTCATTTCTTTTATTGTACTAACTTTGGACATAAATTTATAGATTGCAGGGCTTATGGAAAAAAGTTTCAAGAAATAAATGCTTATGTGGCCCCACATAACATTGAATGTTACAAATTCCACAATTATGGTCACATATATCTTGATTATAGAAATGTGATGGATACATCTATGAAAAAGAACATTGATATATGATATAAGAAAGTTTGGAAAAGAAAACAAGAACATGTAAAAGAAGAGAGGATGAATGAAGGAACCCATACGTCATACTCTCTGTATTGGCAATAGTACGAGATCAAGAAAAATCTACAGGAAAAAAGTAAGATGTGATATACAGGAAGGTTTGGAGAAGAAATTAAAAACAAGAAGAATAGGTAAATAAAGACTAGGTCCTAGAGATCACATGATTAGAAGTAGTGCAAGAAAGAAAAGAATAGAAGGTGAATAAAGAACATTCCCAAGAGATTGTACTTTCAGGAATTTTAGTGCAATATCAATTCATAGGAATAAACAAATAATTTGGAGTTCATAGAGATGATGAGTCTACAAATGAAGAGGAAGTCTACTCCACATCATGGTGGATTCCTCCATTGTTTTGAGTCATTCGGCTTGGATACTCCCATTAAATATACATATTGAACATGGGGAGTTGGTTGACTAGCTACTACAAATCAGAGAACCATGTTTCGAGCAGTTTGAAGTGTTTGCATAGACAAATTTAGAGAAGTGAGATAACAAAAGTACAATGATAGATGGGTCAACATTGTGGATAGTTGAGTAGCAAATTCATGAACAATATGCGACATATGGTCATAAATGGATACTTAGAAGGTACATAAAACATTGGTCAGAGAAGATATATAGAAGTGTATGTACAATTGGAATCAATGGAATCAATTGGAATTAGTTGGTCATAGAAAGACAAACAATAAAAGGCACAACAGAACAAGGAAGGAGAAATACTCAGCAAAGGCTAGATCATGAGAAGAAAATCATTGAATAGTATGGTCAAATGAGCTTGACAAGTGAATAATGAAATCAAGTAACAATTTTTTTTTATATATGTCAAAGAGTTACAAGATGAAACACTAATGGAAAATTAGCAAGCACTGGAAGAGAGGAAATGAAACACTTATAGGTAGCCCTACATTGATCTACATGACATCTTGCAGAGAAGTCAAGGGAAGAAAAATAATCAAGAAAGAAATATCATTAGAATACATGATCCAGGAGGATATTGGTGGCCACCCACCTTTTCCAACTGGCTCAAAACAATTTTCTAACAATTTTGGCAATTTAAACAGGGCCCACATGACTTTTGGCGCTTCATCTTCTAGGGTTAGGTTTTCATATGTCTAGGGTTTTTGGCATTCCTATTTATTGTAAAAAGGCCTTCAAAGCCTCATTGTAATCTTCATCTTGTGAATGAGCGCAACCGTCACATCCCTTCTCAGAGATAAGCCACCACCATTCCAACAAGCTTGTTTTCGCTGCATTTTACATTTTCAGCTTATTTCCTTATTGAATAGAAAAATAGTTTTACTGTATCTCTATTATTTTGTGTTAAAAACCTATTAATAATTTGTAGTCACTTTGTTCTTCTCATAAAATATGGATCAATCACTTCATTTCGTTCTGGCACTTCATTGATGATATCTTATGGTATATGGTGTATGGCATGATTGAGTGATATGGTATATGGT
>CBVK0100184605.1:0-19280 GCA_900067695.1 Picea abies
CGAACTTTGTTCGTCTCATTTGGTATCAGAGCTGCGTTTTTCTGATCCTGACCTTTGTCCACCCTCTTATCAGACCTTGTCTGAACCGGCTTTTGGCCAACCATACTTCATCTAGAGTTTCTCTAATTATTCTTGATCTTTGATCAAATCAGGCTTTTAGCCACATATCTGGTCTTTGACCACTAACCGACTTTTGGGCCATTTTCAAACCAAATAAAAAAAAAAAAATTTAATTAATTAAAAAAAAATATTAGAAAGCCATTAAAAAAAATAATAATAATAATAAAATAGAAGAAAAAAAGAAAAAAAGAATTTTTATTTAGAACCAAATATATATATATATATATATTTAAAGTTATTATATATATAAATATTTTAATTAAAGACAATTACTAAAAAAATAAAAAATAAAAAATAAAAAAAAAACACCGTAACCTGCTTACCAACAAACACCCCTCTCACCCCGTAAGCTACACTCGCACGCCCCCCTCCCGTAACCTATTTCCCTCCCGTCTCCCTTCCTTTTCCCTCGTTCCCTTCCCTTCCCATAAACCTGTACCGTAAACACTACCCTTCCCATCCCCGTAAAACCTTCATCGTAACCCCTTTTCCCCCGTAACCTCTACCCCTCCCCGTAACCCTTCCCACCATCCTGTAACTAAACCCACAACCCCAATCGCATCCCTTTCCACCTTCGGTAAATTGTGCCCCTCTCCCCTCTCTCGCGACCTGTTCTGACCCCCTCCACCCTCTCCCCCGTACCTACTCCATAGCCTACCCCTGTCACCGCATACATTCTGCGGGCACTGTTGTTTCTAGACAGAGTGAAGTAGCGCAAACATTATTATCTTAATTACTGAGCATAAGAACTGTCAAAATAACATCTTCCTTTCGTCGATATCATCGTCTAATTCATAAAGAATTCATGCCAAATTGTTTCAATCCGTTCCTTGAAACATAGCGACTATTAAAAAGAACCTATCAAATATCTAATTGGATTTTTAACAACGATTCATATTGGAAAAGGGGAATTTAAATTAAGCCACTACCGTTGACATTAAAGTTATTTACCTAAACCTCTCCCCCGTACCTACTCCATAGCCTACCCCTGTCACCGCATACATTCTGCGGGCACTGCTGTTTCTAGACAGAGTGAAGTAGCACAAACATTATTATCTTAATTACTGAGCATAAGAACTATCAAAATAACATCTTCCTTCCGTCGATATCATCGTCTAATTCATAAAGAATTCATGCCAAATAGTTTCAATCCGTTCCTTGAAACATAGTGACTATTAAAAAGAACCTATCAAATATCTAATTGGATTTTTAACAACGATTCATATTGGAAAAAGGGAATTTAAATTAAGCCACTACCGTTGACATTAAAGTTATTTACCTAAAGAGAAAATTAATTGAGGTATCAATAATACTTTATAACAAAAAAATGTAGTGGGAAAATAAAAGGAATCTTAGAAGTGAGCTTAAATATTAAGTGGATACCGTTCATTATGAGATATAAGTCATATTTTATTAACGGGAAATTTAGAAGTTAATTGCATAAGTCAACATATTAAGTCTATAAAGAAGAGGATTAAGTGAAGACAAAAAAGAAGTTTAATTCTAGAAGTAAAGATTATATAAGAGTGGGAAAAGTTAAAGGATAAGAGTATTTAGAAATTGTGAAGAAAATATTAAAGTAATTTTTATTAAAGTACTAAGTTAAAAGTTAAAAGACTGAAAAAAAAAAATATTCCCTTTTGTGTTGAACATTTAAAAGAAAGTTATAAAGTTTGAAGTGTTTTTATTAAAAAATAAAAATAAAAATAAAAGTACAATTCAAAATGGACGGAGGAAGATTCCCTCATAAAAATATGTGGATCCCTTATTAAAAGTTAATGTGATTATTCAGGGAAAGAATATCAACATCGCTATTTTCACAACCGCTAGGAAAAATCACATTAACATTGGCTTGGCAAACTAATTAATGGTTTTCGAGTCAAATATAATTGAAAATGACATGTGTCTTTCCAATGAGAAATATGACATTAAGAACCTACAACTGTCTATGGGCGATTACAAATTCATAGCTCAATTCAATGTCGTGTCAATCTATGGAGATAGTGTTGATATAATTCTAGGGTCAACTTGGGTAGATACATTAGGTACTTTTATTTTCAACACAAGGAGAAAGTTTTTAACATTTTCTTATAAGAAGAAGAAATTCACATTACAAGATGCTACAATGAAGTCAATTTCAGAAGCTTCATCATCAGAAGACCTGAAGGACATTTCAGAAGTGATCCTTCCAGATAACCAGAAGTCAATAGAAAAGTTGCAATATCGACAAGAAGAATGTGACAAAATCATCATTGAAAAAGACGAAGAGATTTCTCGCCTAAAGAATCATAATCAGAAACTACTTGCAAAAATCATGAAGTCCAAGGAGAAAAGGCGGTGTTTTCAAAAGTTCGAACAAGAAAATCAAGGTCTCAAAGAGAAATTAACCGAAAAAGAGGAAGAAAGCTCCTGCCTACGGAACCTTAATCAGAAGTTACTAGAACAAATTAAAAGTTTAAAGGATGAAAGAAGGGAGAATCTAGAATCAAAAAAGAAAGATGACAAGTCCGAAGATAAAGAAGAACTTTTACGATTAAAACGACATAATCAAGATTTACTAACGCAAATCAAAAGGCTTAAGCATGATAAGAAGTCTTTACAAGAAGAGCTAGATCACAAAACATCAATAATTGATAAAGAGACAATGACTGAACCTATGGAACTAAAGAAGTCATTAGATGTAAAAGTCTCAATTCTGGATAAAGGAATTAATATAGAACCAATCAACCGTACAACTCAAAAGGATGTGAATCCAATTGATGTAAAGAGGTCTTCAAATGTCGAAGAAGAAACAATCCAGGGCCATGAAGAAAATTCAATTCCAAAAGTTAATCAACAAAATGCTACAAGTATGCAAAGTAAAAATCAAGTTGCGAGGATGCCTTATCAACATCCTAATCACAAAAATCGATACTTTAGCCAATCCTTGTATCAACAGAAACAAATGACCAGTATGTCGAAGAATATTACTTCCACTACAAGTGATGCTCAAAGTAGAAGCTATCATGGGAGTCGAAATACATCAAGTCCCTTCCAAGAACCCTATAAACTCCCAATTCCACAAAAGATCAAATTAGGATGGGCAGACTCCTTTACAACTCGACAGTTCTGCTCAGTGCTTAGAAGATCCTATCGTCTCAGGTCCTCAATGATTACTAACTCAATAATGAAGAAGCATGAGACAATAAATACAAGCTAACACAAGAGATAAGTCTTCCATAAAGTATGCTTTGAGGACAAAGCATTTTTAAGGGGAAGGCAATGTTATGAACATAAATATANATGTTATGAACATAAATATACATATACCATAGATATTCATAACATAATAATTAATAAATAATAATTATTAATAATGAAAGGTCATGTCTCAAAGGACATGACTATTGGTAAAGGGCACCCCTGCGTGGGTATATAAACGAGCCCTCATTCTCAATTGTAATCATCTTATATCTTATCTATTCATATTTTATATATTATTCCTTCATGGATTATTTTGTTATATTCCAACTATTTTGGATAATTCTTGTGTGAGCAAACTTTGTTCGTCTCAGTCGAGTATTCACTAGATACATCAACGACCCAATCAATTGTCGATATAGGGACGGGTCTACTAGATCAGAATCCAAGTCTCTTACTTTTCTTATATCTGTGGTCATAGGAGTGGCCATGGATTTGCAATCCATCATTCCAAATTTCTAAAGAATCTTCACTGCATACTTTCCTTGTCCAAGGAAGATTTCACCACACTTATACTATACTTCTAGTCCCAAGTAATAGTGCATGAGACCAAGATCTCCCATATCGAACTCAGAAGCTAATTCCTTCTTACACTGGGTGATGAGAGACTTTGCACCTTGTTATCGCACAGTTTGTAGCTTAGGAAGAAAGGCTATAAAGTAGAAAGCCAAACTGGCGTAACAGGAACCTATCCCACCCAATGTCACCACGATGGGATGGTTCTTTCTCTTTAGGGAGGTGAGGCCCAGGGGAGACGTCCCCGGTGACCTGGGGCTTTGAAGAGGCTAAAGGATAATCAAACAATGACAAGTTTCCCCTTTCACAAATCACCACCAAAACAGATAGTCCGGCTTTATAACCAATAAAGATAACTAGAAGCAATAACCAAGTAGAATCCCTGCCCAAGAACAAAGCAACAATAAACTGATATATGCAGGCTTTGGTTAGTACTTCATATCAATCAAGAACTATCTGATGAACTTATAAGCAATTTGAATATAAATATTGACGGAGTCAATGTTTATCCATAGCAATAGAAAAAAATCATATCACTTCATCAATAATTATTAAAATGATGTGGCATTCAATGTAATAAACCAACACTTCAATGAACTTATGCCTAAATCACCATTTAATTGCTCGAAAGACAAAATGTTGTTGCATTAATGATACAAATAGCATAAGGTAGCGGCAGTACTTAGGGTTAGTAGGTTAGGGTTAGTATAGTTAGGGCTTGAGATTCAAAGAGTTTGAGAGTTGTTTGACTAATTTCACTTCAACGTTGGAGGACTTCTAGATCAGTGCCTTAGGGTTTAATGGAGTCATAAGTGAAGGACGCACTGGTTGAAGGAGGCAAGATTTCAAGGACTAGAGGGAAAAGTTTTGAGGTGCTGCTAAAGCAGGGCCTCAAAATCGGAACCCTGGGAGAGAGAGGCTCACTCCGGTGTTGCTAAAGCAAGGCCTCGTGCTCTCTCCTCCTTCCCGACAAACAGCTAGCTCAATAATAACAAAATATAACCAAAACAAGAGGGTTTGATGAGGGAGGTGTTGCTACAGCAAGGCCTTTCAACAAACCCTAGAAAGAGTACAGCCCTAGTGTAGTAAACCTAGGCCAGGGAGGTCTCACTCTTCTTGGCTTCAAAAATAGTACGGCTGGCAATAAATGAAGAGAAGAAGAGGGTGTAGCTACGGTTAGGCTCTCTTATCTCTATCAATGGCTGAAAATCTCTCTATTAGGGGAAATGACACAAGGACCTACTTGTGTGCTTGTCACCTAGGGTTTTTGTTCAGCAATAATCATAAATACATGCAAGAAATTAAACTACAACCATTCATTCAAGAAGTTCTGCAGAAAAATACTTACAATTCACCAAGAAATAAATGTGCAAACCCTAGTTGTAACACCTTCCTTCAAGAGAGAAACCAAAATATGCCAAAATAGACTTCCTTCAACAAGTGCGCATCACCAAATTATCCAATAACCTAAGATAGGGCGCAAATTTCAGACCTCCTTATGGAGTGAATGAGTAGTGATGATAAAATGAGAGTCAAAATCCCTCATTTATACAAAACCTTGACCTAATTTTACATTTTAGGTCAGGTAAAAGGCCGACAAGGCCAAAATATCAAATCATACTATTTTACATTAAATTGTCAAGTTAAAACCCTAATCAAGCAAAACGGTAAGACGTCAACCCTTCTTAGGGTGACGTTAGCCCCTATTAGGGCAAATGTAGCCTCCTGAAGCAAGACGTTATCCCTCATTGGGCTCCTCCAAGTTGCCACATGTGCCAACGTCCCTCTGAAAGTGGGTCAATCCCCCTAGGCCAAGCAGTGTCGGGGTGCCTCTGGTGGAACATTCTCTTCTTCTCTGGTGCAAAGTCTTTGATCGTCCTCTACCCTGTCTCTGCCCCCTGATGGGGTCTCAACATCCATCTGGTGGGCTCTTCAGCCCCATGGAGGTCCAAACTGATCATCTCCCCATGTGTACTGGTCCAAATGGTACTTGTCCGTCGAGCATGATCCTGCACATCAAAGGCTACGCCCTCCATGGGCTCATTAGTCACAGAGGTCATAGCAATGTCAATCACATCTCATCATTAATATTATTAAACATATGCATAAAATCCCTAATACATCCATCAATAGTTCAAAGAAATTACACAAGCCTGGTATACAAATCTGGAGGAAAAGACAACACGTTCTATTGGGCCAGTGTCCATCGAAAAAGGTGAGTTTCCAGAAGAAAACCTCATCAAAACCATGTGAGTGGGTGATGTGGTTAGGGGAAGTCCAAACATGTGGGTGCAGTGAGGGCCAAGGATGCAATGTGTTGTCTGTGGGTGCCTTTGTAGAAGGCGAGTTGTACCTGTCATGGATGCATTCTTTCCAAGCCCATTCTTGCCTTTATTCTTTTTATTCTTTTATTGCTTTTCTTTTTCTTTTTGTTCAAGAGCTAATCAGGGGACACTGCCCTGGCGTGGTGACCAGTGGTGGCAGTGTTACCCACAAGTACTTTCACAGAAATGAAAGGTTGGCTCGTGATGAGACCCCCTTTCCCTTGGCCATGCAACCAAGAGTCACTGCCCTAGCGTGGTAACCAGCTGGTGGCAATGTCATACTGCTAGGTACCCATGGACCTAATAGGTTGGCTCGTGATGAGACCCCCTATCCTCTGCCTAGATCTTGTTTTATTATTTTCTTCCGAGTCCCTCTAGTTTTTTGTTGAGAATCCTTTTATTGCTTTCTTGGGGATCCCTGGGCAAAGCATCTCGAGGTTTTATTTTAGGCTTTTATCTCTTACCAGCTTGCTTTTACCTTCTGGGCCTTTAGCCCCTTCTTCCCACGAGACAAGGTGCAATCCTGAAGAAAAGTCAACCCAATGCCCAAACAAGGGGAGTGGGACAAGTGAGCGGGAAATAAGATGAAATAGTGGTGTTATGATGGGAGCAGACGATGGATTTTCAGAAGTCCCCCCAGTGGCAAACCAAACCTATGGACAAAGGCTTGCTAGGACACACTGTGAATACCCCCAGACATGGTCAAGTGGGCAAATGTAAGGTCCAAGCAGTCGTTAGAAATAAAAGGAATCAGATGCATACATTTAAATATTTTAATGATCAAATGTGACACATACCATGATACCTGGATTAATTACCTCATGAAGCAAGAACCTCTTGATACAGGACCAAACGATGGTGATGGATGTTATTGCTGTTGTCAAGATAAAGACGATGGAAGAAGAAAAGGTGGGCCCTCCAGGGCCATGCTCAAGTCAATCCTGCTCTCGGTACTCCATGTCTAGGACATGTGGGCCTCAAGACATGATATCCTAGTTATCCCTAAAAAGTGGGCATAACACACCTGTCAAGAATAAATCGTCGACATACAGCAGTAGAATCACAGGTGCATTGTTCACAACCTTGTAGTATAGATTTGGATCTGCATGACTCTAAGAGAAACCAAGTCTTATTAAGTAACTGTCAATTCTGGCATACCAAGCTCTTGGAGCTTGCTTGAATCCATACATGGCTTTCTTTAATTTGCAAACATGAGTGTCTTTGGGATGCACCTCAAAACCTTGAGGTTGTTCAATGTATACTTCTTCTTCAATTGCTCCATTGAGAAAGGTTGTCTTTACATCCATCTGATGTAAACTCCATCCCATGGAAGCAATAAGAGAAATAATGGCTCTAATAGAAGTATATTTGGCAACAAGAGCAAAGGTTTCGTCATAATCTTCTCCCTCCTTCTGGGAGAACCCTCTAGCCACGAACCTTGTCTTGTATTTATCTATGCTTCCATCTACTGCATGTTTGATCTTGTAGACCCATTTTGAAGTTACCACTGATTTTTCCTTGGGTCTAGGTACAATTTCCTATACGTCATTTTTCATGATGGACTGGTATTCTTCTGTCATGGCTTCTTTCCATTGTTTCTTTTGAACTGCTTCTTCAAATGTGGTGGGTTCTTCATTTATAAGTTTTGTCATACATGCTGCATAGCTAGACGTTTTCTAGTTTTGGGTTCAATGATTGATTCAATAGGTTCGCATGGTTGCATCGAATGATCAAGTTGTTCTGGGTCTTCATTCTGACTTTCTGGAAGACGGGTGCTTTCTTCTTTAGGCTCTTCATATTCTTCTTCCATGGATTCTTCTATAGATTTCTTGAAAGCCATCTTCTCATTGAAGGTTACATCTCTGTTGACTTCAATCTTATGTTGTTATGGAATATAGATTTTGTAGGCTTTGGAGGATTCACTATATCCAACAAATATGCCCTTCTTTCCTAAGGGTTCTAGTTTCTTCCTTTTATCCTTGGGGATATGAATGTAAACAGGGCACCCAAAGATTCTTAAGTGTTCCACATTAGGTTTCTTTCCTGAGAAGGATTCTTCTAGAGTCATATCCTTCAATATGCGGTGGGGACTTATGTTCTGAACATATATTGTTGTCACGGTTGCTTCTCCCCATAAATACATGGATAAACCTTGATCATTCATTAGTGCCTTCACGGTTTCTTCAATGGATCTATTCTTCCTTTCTGCTACACCATTTTGTTGAGGATTATGAGGAATGGTTAGCTCCCTCCTAATCCCACTTGATTTGCAAAAGGCAACAAATTCCTTGGATGTGTATTTTCCTCCATTATCTGTTCTCAAAGTCTTGATTTTATTGCTTGTGAGGTTTTCTATTCCTGCTTTGAATTCTTGAAACTTGCTGAAAACTTCATCCTTTGTCTTCAAGAGATATAACCAAGTCTTTCTTGAGTAATCATCTACGAAGGTTACATAATAAAGAGAACCTCCTAGAGATTTGACTGGCATCGGACCGCAAACATCTGAATGTATTAGATCTAGGATTTCCTTAGATCTATTAACGCTACTTGATAATGGCTTCTTAACATTTTTACCAAGTGCACATCCTCTGCAAATTCCTTCATGTGTAGATTGTAGTTTTGGTATTCCTTCAACCATTTTCTTGAGGAAAGGTAATGCTTGATAGTTAAGATGAGCATACCTTCTATGCCAAAGTTCACTCGGATTGACTTCATCATGTACAAGAGCTTCATCATTACGTTCTAGTAGTTTGTATAATCTACCTTCACGAGTTCCAATAACTCTAGCATTCTCTATGCTAGAATCTCTAGACCAAGATACTACTTCACCATCTACAAAGGCTATTATATTTCCTTTGTCTTCTAAGCAAGATATAGATACAAGATTCTTTTCTAAACCAGGTACATATAAGACATTACTCAAATAAAAATTGTTACCTGATTCCAATTTGATGGAGGCTTGACCAATTCCTTTGACTGGATAGGTGTTCTTGTCTCCAAGTTCTACTTTGTGAGATGTCTTCTTTTCATTCAAATTGGAGAGTCTGACCTGGTTTCCTGTCATATGCCTGGAAACTCCACTGTCAATTATCCACATGTCATCTTCAAGAGTTCCTGTAAGCGTTGAATAGTGTAGATGATATGCCTTTTCATTCATGATTTATGTTGACTGATAGCTGGTCAAATGTTGACTTTGACCCAAAATTTCAACTTTGACATTTTTGCCTTCTAAGAGTGTCAATAGGTGCGCTGGACTAAGGCACACTAGAATATCCTCTCCTTGAGTAAAGTGTTCCATCATAAGGTGTTGGGCAAGAGGTTTTAGGGTTTGCAGCTGCACCTGCTAGTAACCCTAGCAGCATTGCTTCAGTAACTGCACCTGCTAGAAACCCTAGCGACAGTTCTTCAACGAGCTTGATAATCTTATGCATTAGCTTCCTTCCAGTGGTTAGACTGACTGAAGGAGGTGTGGACCCATAACTTGTTAGAAAAATGGGTGTGCTCGTTTAACCATAGACAATATAGCAATATTGTCACCCAACCATAGGGACAAAGGCCACCCCCGAGCACCTTAACCTTGACAGACAGAATAATTCTGGTAGTAGATCAATAGCCAACCAAGGCTAGCGCACCAAGCAAGGATAACCAAAGACCAAGCAGAAATTCCAAACCTATAAGCCAAGACAAAATCACTACTGCAACAGTTGCAATTCTCCTTCACTCATGCGCACTTCTTGTCCTTATGCAGTCGTGAGTGAGTGAGTAACAAATGAGATCTAGCTCCCTTTATTTATACTTCTCTATCTTAACTGACTGGGCCGACTTCTCTTCCTGGGGGCTAATAACTCAATATTAATTTATTCCACTAAGTCGACTTGTCTTCTAGGGCTATTATCCAAAGCTTTAGGGTTTCTCTTGCTTCCCGAAATATTCTAGTCTCATCAAAGGTTACATGTGGAGGCTAATACCTCCCGCAGCTACCATAATATCAACAGATCTGACCCTTAGATTCCCTTACTTGGAAACTGGCCAACCACAACCAGCTCCCTCTTAGACTGCACAAGTCGGCCCTCCCTTTACAAATCCTTCTTCTACAGCTTGGCAAGGTCATACACCATACGGCACTCTTCCACAAGGTCAAACTTGATCGATCTGCTGAAAGAAACCTAATTCAACTCACTTAGGGTTCCTTGGTAGTTGGGTCGAATTCCTCTGCTCTGTCACTGGAGCACAGAACTTCAACAGGTCTTTTGGAGTTGTCACAAGCTTTGCTTTGATACCATGTAAAACTTTTATAGCACAAATATCATAGATTAACCAACAAACACAATAAGTTTCAGATCTGACTAACTGACTGGAAAACACACATTTCATGCTATAAACATTAACAGTAAAATATTCAGGACAGCCACAAACATATTCTGGGAACCCCACTCCTCTGGGGAAAACCTCAATACAATTATTTCTCAGTCAATGACTCATACAAAAACATCAAAATGATACTGATTTGGGGGTCGTACCAACTGTACGGCTCCGTACAGTCACTTTTATGCTAGTTGGGCGGTCGTACCAGTTGTACGGTACTCTTTTGATGGCTCAGGTTCTCTTTCTTTTGTTGTGCTAGGCTGTAATACTCTCAACCAGAACTACTTTACCCTTATTAGCACCCGTACAGCACGCTCTTAGCCTCCTTTGGTGATAAATACCAGTCATACGGCCTCCTAGCTACTCGATGTGAGTTCTGAGTGACCTGATTTCTTCCTTGGCAACCTGTATCTTTTCTCTCTTGTTGATATCTTTCTCTTGGAGAATGCTTGGGCCCTTACTCAACCCCTTCCTAGCTAATACAACCCAACTTGGCCTCCTCTTAACCCTACTCGACCCCTCCTTGACTAGTTCGACTCAGCCAGTCACTAGATCACAAGAGTACCGTACAGCTGGTACGGTCGCCTAGCTACTTGGTGCAATTTATGGGTAGCCCGATTTCTTCCTTGGAAACCTGTATCTTTTCTCTCTTGTTGATATCTTGCTCTTGGAGAATGCTTGGGCCCTTACTCAGCCCCTTCCTAGCTAGACCCAACCTGGCCTCCTCTTAACCCTACTCGGCCCCTCCTTGACTCGTTCGACTCAGCCAGTCACTAGATCTCTTTGGAATAACTACTCACTTAGTTGGTTGTCCTCTCTTGAGATAATAAGAAATGAGGCTCTCTTGGTCTTTTATAAACCCTAGCCTCTCTCTCATTGAATCATGGCCCTTAGATCTTCTCCTCAAGATCTAGATCTGACGGTGGGGACTTAATCAAGCATTGAGACAACTTAAGTCACATCCAACGGTTATGACTTAATATCATGTTGACTTAAGTGATCCCCACCAACATTAAGTTGTCTAGACATCATGGGGGCCCCTTCCACACTACCAAACACCCCTAGTGTAGAAGTACCTGCCCGAGCTACGAACTCTAACACTTTGTCGCCCCAGGATTGTACAACCGCATTCCACTATGGTACCTGAGGACTCCAACAGCGAGCCAATGCCCCGGTTGCCCCCCTTGCCCTTGGTCATTGTGCCCAAGAGACCTTGACATCATTGACATCATCCTCAGATCTCTCTCTCTCTCTCTCTCTTGACCAGCATCAAGATGCCCAGTTTTCTAGTCTTGGACTCTCACTTTGTATCACCAAACCAATGATACTGTTATATATATCTTTTGGGTTAGCTAGACCTAGTGATTAGCTTAGTTAGATACTTATCTAGGCTGCACTTTTTCTTTAGCTTTCTTTATCTTGCTTTCAGCATTATCCAGGAGTTGCTTTTGCACTTCCACGTGATATTCACACTGGATGTATCTTTTAGTACCATTGACCTACTTTTGTCATCATTTGTTGGACATTAATAAAATTATCTTTATCTTATCTTTAGTATTCATCTTAGATCCTGCTGCAGTTTATTGCCTCAACAGATTTTATTTTCTTGTTTCCACAAATGATGTGTCTATTGCAACCAGTCACACAATGTACACTGTCTGGCTTTTGGGCTTTTTGCTTCATGTAGAAGGGGTGAAGAGTTGCTTTTGCACTCCCACTATGGACTCACACTGATTGTACCTCTAACTCCCATTGACCTACTATTGCGGTTATTCATAGGAGTCTTGGACATTAATAAAATTCGTTATATTTATCTTATCTTGTGAGCAATATCTCTGCAACAATTACTGCAATTTCAGTAACCACAATTTTAATGAGAACATCTCTTCCCAGATTGTCAGTATCTACAAATATTTGTCCTCAATTTGTTGGTTTCTCTTGTGATTGGTTTAGTCCTGTGGTTTTTCTTACCTTCCTAAAATATAACATTTCACCTACCTGGCTAAAGCCACATCACAGATGCATAAAGAAAGATGACCAACCAAACTTTCACCAAACCTACTTATACCATGCAAAAAGAAAGACGAGGAGATAATCCAGTTAGAACTGAAAATATTGAATAAGCTCATTGATGATTGGGGGATTTCCCTCTGCACTATCATTTGGTAACATGCCAATAAAAAACAGATTACGCAGCAGTAGAAGCAAAGGCTCTTAGAAGCACACTAATGTGCTACGTAAAAGCAAAGGCTCTGAGAAGCACACTAATGTAGTCCCTTCTAGGCAAACAGCTGGATGGATGGGGTGAAGCACCCACTTTAAATTTGTTCATCTCCTCTAATATAGTGTAAAAGCATTTTGTTCTATATATTTCACTGCTGGATCTTATACAAGTTTGTTCATCTCCTCTAATAGAAAGTAGGAAACCTTTTTGTCATTTTCAAGTGCTTGGCCTTATATACCCTTCTGTTTAGTGCTAATTCAGACACCTGAACAGTGACACTCACTTCAACTTCATACTACATAGATGTCACCATGAGTGCATGTGATCAACCAGGAATTGGGAACCATAATCACAATAGCTTAGCTCACCATGGCACCTATCAAGACAAGGATAGACACTTGCCTCAAAAGCAGTTTCAAATTGTTCACAGGGAACTGCTTCGCAATTCGGATAGGCCTTGGCAGCAGCAGCCTCACTGTATGCTCCAGGAACACCCTGCACTTCTCAATCAGAACATTAAGTTAGAATCGATTAAAAATTTACTATAACTGCACTTTAAGAAAACAATTTACCTTTGACATTTATGAACAAATTTATACCTGGTAAGCAACACGCAGTTGAGATCCCTGGCTCACTGAAAGTGACTGATCTGATAACGATAAAGGCTCTAAACACATTCACAACAGACAGAATGAAGTTCCATCACCTATAATGAAAACCTTTTAAAACATTTGCCTATGGGGATTCCATGACAATCCAATCAATGATCGACAGCTAGTTTTAGTGACTGCATACATATAAGGGTATTGCATTTAACTCTAATGAAACAGTTAACAGTTTAAGAATAAGCACAATTCAAAAAACATATATTTCTCTGTATAAAAGGACAGTTCCTAGGGAGGCCAGGTCCCGACTCCCACCCTACAGATATGGAAACCACCTGATAATGGTTCTGCTAAAGGCAACCCTGGAAAGGCAGGGGTCGGAGGAGTGGAAAGAGACAAAGAAAGGAATATGATATATCTTGGCAATCTTCTCGAAGTTCTGGGTTAGGGAACAAATAACCAAGTGGAGGTTGAAGGAATCAAAGCTGGAGTTAAGGTGTGTATAAACTTAAAAAGCCAGAAGATAATATTTGATGGAGACACCAAGCTGATAATACTAATAGACTTCCTCTCAACAATAAACAAGGTTTCTGCCTGGCATCCTGAAAGGTCTCTGGAATGGACAGAGGGGACAATCAAAACCATTAAGCGGGTACATAGCCAGCATTTAAAGAGACAGCAAATCAAGTAGCAGACTTAATGGCTAATACAGCCATTGAGGAAGGTCCTTCAAACAAGTTACTAGATTCCATAACGACCTTAGGGAGGAAAGAGATTGGAAAACAAAGATTAAATCTGAATTTATCAATGGATCCTCATGAGGCAGGGTTCATGAAGCTAGACCCATCTAAGTGTCCTATCCTAGTCATTGTTTGTCAAGGATTAGATGTCAAATAAAGGGGAGTTTTATGGGAACGCGGGAGATTATGAAACTCTTAATTGAGTTACCTTTCCTTGGCATTGTTTCTTAGTACCCCTTTATGTCTTTTTCTTTAAATGTTCGGTTTATCAAACAAGTCCCTTTTTCTTTATTGATAGACAAGCTAGGGACTAGGGGTATTGGCCTCATAGCGAGGTGGCATTGCTCAAGCTTTTATTCTTGACTTTTGATTTTAGCTCTTCACCTCCAGACTTTTTGGCTTTATTAATTCAGGCTTTTTATCATTTGGACCTTTTCTTTTGACCTTTGAGAAATCATACATGATCATAATAGAATATCTTTATATGGATGGAATGAATGATACAGGGAAGGTGGAAGATGTCTAGCATGGTTAGGATGTGGTCAACACTATCTAGGATAAGTACCAATTGACAAACCCGACCCAATGCTTGGACCAGGCATTTACCAAATTCCTTGCTCCTGCGAAAAATCTTACATAGGACAAACTGGTAGATCCTTCAAAGCCCGTCTTAAAGAGCATATAGTTGATATCACCCACAACCGTATCTCCAAATCAGCTATCGCCGAACACTCCTCCAAATCCAAACACCTCATTTGTTTTGACCAAACCAAAATTCTTTCCTTCGCCCCTTATTACTCCTCTCACCTTATTCGGGACGCCATCGAAATTGAAAAACATTCTAATAATTTCAATCGTGAGGATGGCTACAAACTTATAGCCAATCTTGGAAGCCAACCATACATCACCTTGAACATTAGGTTTCATTTTCATTCACTGGGTTTGTCTTCACAATCTAATTTTTCCCTTTAGAGTCTTCTTGTCACTGAAGCCTCCTCACATAGTTGATTTCTCCTTGCCTCTTCAGTTTAACTCTTTGACTTTACCCTTTATTAAATTCTGATCACCACCTTATTCTATCATTAAACAACCCTCATATCCTCATTAGTTTCAACAACTTCCATTACTTTATTGTCCTCCCAACTCTAGTTCCCTTATTTTTATTGGATCTTTTATGGTTTATCCCTGATATCTTGGTTTCATATTTGATCTAAGCTTGTCTTCCTAATCTCTTGTTCCCATTAATATCATCATATATGTGTTCTCTTTTAATTCTTTTAAATTCTTTTATTTCTCCGTATCTTATTTCAACTACATTATTAATCATATAGCAATCATATATCTCTATATGTTTATTTATCTATGTTCACAATTTACAATCAGTTCCGACTTCTACTTGCTCCCTTCTGATCATTTCAGTTACTAAACCCTACCTAAATATATGTTTCTTTCACTTTATTATTATCACTAATTTATTATTTATCGTCAATATTATCAAACGAATCTTGATTAATTTATTATTATTCCTTCTTCATAACATTCATTTCTTTAAAGCCAATTCCCACTAGCTCAACCAGTTAAGGTGTGGGTTTCGTTTTCTAGGAGACTCGAGTTCAATACCCTTATGGTGTGTTTAGTTAGGAGGAGACACCCAAAAATCCAGCCATGTTAAGAGTTGGTGCAGCCCAGGCCAGGTGTGATCCCTGGGTGATTTTGACGGCTTAGATGCCCCTGGGTTGTGGTTTTTTAGCCAACGGTTGAAATGTTGGCCCCGCAAATGACGGACATTTCTAACAAACAAACAAAAAACATTCATTTCTTTAATAATTTCAAAAGTCATTAATACTAATTTATCCTTAATATTCTTTCTACATTATTTATTTCGTCTCAACGGCTATTTCTCCTCTTTATTAATAATAATTGAGTTCAACGTCTATTTTCTTCTAATTCCTCAACAATCACATCCATTTTTTCTTTTTAAATACAAACCTCAGCAATCATTTCAAACATGTTAAGCTTCAAATGTCACTGATGATGGGTGGAGTGTCCACTCGAAATGTTGGACGTTTCAAAATCTTCTTACACAGTATTTCCCGAAATTGCTAGATAACATTATGACTAACTGTGAAAGCCGACATTCTCAAGTACCAGTTGACCTGAGAAATGACACACTTTTAAAAGAAAACATGTTCCCCAAGGTATAAAGAGACAAATAATAAAACTATGCAATGTTATGAAGTGTTATTGGATATCGTTAAGCGTTTACCACTTTCATGACTAACTAAGAAGTTATATCATCACATCCAAGTGAGCATCGATACATGGAATATCAAAATGAAGCATATTGAAACCATATTGTACCATCCATAGTGCATATGTCATTTAAGGAGTGAGGGAGGAGGGCGAGTTGTACCACAACTAAGCTAGCATGATCATACATTTGATGGAGATCAAGAGAAACTCTGTCTAGTCTAGAAAAATGAGCATGACATCTCATGCAAGCAGCAACATGACACCCTTGTGAGGGTATCTCTAAAATTTGTCACCCCTAAGGGGGTAACATGGTTTACTCCAAAAGTGTTTTCACCTTGCTAGGAGAGCGCCATGTCTCCTAGCCCCTTGGCGATGCTTCATGGACACATGGATGGCTTAGTTCGAGTGGATTCTTGACCTCAGTTAGAGTGTTGGTATGCCACCCTCGCCTAGGAGGTTGATACCCTAATCTGTTTGTTGACTAACCCATTGGATGCACACAATGGGGAAGTCAATTACTCAACTTGAAGAGGTTAGGTGGAGGAGGGCACTTAACCCTTGGAGTTTGGGACCATGTGATATGAGGTACATGGTGTATGGATGAGCCTTTGATTGGTTAATGATGGACATGCACAAGTGGAGGTGGTTTGCTCTTGATTTGCTAGACCTTGACTGGATGCTTATGTGGCTTTCTTCTTTGGAACGTTGAAGACCTTGTGACAACATGTTACTTGCTTGGAGGATGCCTTGCACTAGACAAGGAGAATTGGATATTTTGAAGGGGGGCATTGATCCTTAGATGGCATTGGGTCGCTTGGATACTTGCATGGAGGCTTGAAGTTGACTTGGGGACACCTAGGTTGCGACAATGATCATGTAGGTCGAGTGGACCCCAAGGAGCACATGGCTTAGGAGGAGCGATGGAGTTCATGTGGGCTTGTGACAAAGGAACATGGACACATATTGTGTAGCAACATCACCCTTGGAACCTTGATTGTGTACCACATCATTCTAAGAGCTTGTCATGTGTACCCTTGGAGTGTAGCGCTTCACATATGTGGGCCTACTTGCTTGTAGTAAGATGCTTGTAAGGGTTTAGGCCCACTTGTGCATTGTTGGCTTCCCTTACCTCTCATATGTATAGAGGAAGGAGAGTCCTTTCTTTCACTTGCTCATTGTTGTCCATCTTGTGTTTATTGAAGAGGAGAGAGATGTCTGGAGCCAAGCACTCTTGCTAGCGTGATACTAGTTTGTGGAGGATTTTTGGTGGAGCTAGGATTTTTCATGGTTTTCCCTAGCTAGGGTTTTGGAGAGCTAGAGGATTGTACTAACCTTGGTATGAAGCTGTGGTATGTACATGTACTTCATCATTATACATATATATGAAATTTCCAGCTGTCCAAAATTGTCTCAACTGCAAAATTTGATTTTCAGCATCCATTATCTTTTGGTATGGTAATTTCCAGCACTAGTTTGTCAAGCTGATTTGACATAAGTGAAGGTTGAAATTGTTAAGTGATTTAACATCAAAATAAAAGATAATAGGGCAGATTTACTGCTGTAAATCTGCAAGTGATTCCAAATCTGATTTTATGCTTGGAAAGTGTGCCCTAAGGGCTGAAACTTGTTGGCATATGTTTGGTATCCTTACTCATTAAAATAAAAGATAATAGGGCAGATTTACTGCTGTAAATCTGCAAGTGATTCCAAATCTGATTTTATGCTTGGAAAGTGTGCCCTAAGGGCTGAAACTTGTTGGCATATGTTTGGTATCCTTACTTTCGAATTGCCTAGTAGATAGGGGTTGAAGTGAATTGAACTATTGTCCGTTGTTTGCTGCTGTAATTTATGTTTCAAATCAGCCCTAAGGCTGAATATTCATAGAGTTTGGATCCAGGATACCTCCAGTGTAAGTTGAAATTTCAGAATTGCATTAAAAGTCAAAATTTTGAAATTTCTACATGGTATCAGAGCTCTTGTGATGAGAATACATTTCCACCCATGATAGGTGATAGATCTGCTACATGGATGGCCATTATGGATTTATTTTCAGCAAGTGTGATGTCTAGGAGGGCTTGTGATAGGCTGTTGATTTGTTTTGGGGATTGCCAATATGTTTTCACCTATGAGAGGTGGTGGATCTACCTGATTGTTGGCTGGTATGGATTTATTTTCAGCAAGTGATATGCTCAAGAGGACCTGTGATAAGTGGTCAATTTGTCCCCATCAATGCCAGTGTCTTTTCACTTGTGATAGGTGGGGGATCTTCTTCACTGATGGCTGGTATGTGGTCTATATTTCAATGGGTGTGATACCCATGAGGACCTATAATAGGCGGCTGATTTTTCCCAATATATACCAGTGTTTGGAGTGGATTGATGCCTATGATAAGCATGCTTGACCATTTGATTGTTTGTTGATTTTTGGAGCTCGAGATGGGCTGAATCATCCCGTGATAGATTGGTGATTATTGGTTGATCTATTTCAGTTGATTTGTGTGTTAAGATTAAGAGTTTGATTCAATACTATAAGTTTCTTTTACTTTTGACTGAACTTTTAACTTAGATTCTTAATGCATAATCAAAACTGAACAGTAAAAACCATAGAGAAAAACCAGCATGCATTTTCACACCATACATATCCTGGGGAAACCCTATATAGGGAGAAAAACCCAGCAAACAAACGTCTTTTATTGCATTAATAATGTATTATCACTTACAAATATTCCACTATGAAATTCTGCTCTTAACGAGCTTGCCAAAACGACTTAGACCAGACTATGCAACCTGTAACAGACTCAGAAACTTGCTGATAAATACCTCTGTTATATACCAACACTATGGAAGAAGTTGCACAGCCTGAGTGCTAAATATTTGTCTTTTCTGAACTGATA
>CBVK0100184606.1:0-19275 GCA_900067695.1 Picea abies
CTCTTCCGATCTCACTGATTTAAAAGAGCAGCTGGAAAATTTAAGGCAGTCTTCAGAAATAAAACCAAAAACGAGGAATAATACATGACCAGTCGCACCAATTTCAAAACAAATGCATTGACATCGAGGCCCCAGAGTAATGTCGTCCCGAGGTACAACAACGCAGAGGGAAGGGCCTCACACCAGCCATGAGGAGGGTTCTACCTAGAGCTAACCCAGGTACAACGCGCCCAGCGTTGTTGCTACCCAACCGCCACCTGATCCAGCCACTGGCTGTGTGCGCAATGCGCGTCCTTAACTACTTGACCGAAGGCAGTAGAACGCATTCGATGCAGTTCGTGAGCTCGACCAGAACTAAGACAAATCAGTAGCCAAAAAAAGGGGTCCCTGAACAAGGCATTCAACACACCCAACATTATCGCTGAGTAAGGATGGGGGTGAGGAGGTGTGCCAGTCACAACGACACGTCGCTGTCGGAAGCCAGATTGGGTAAAAACGCCCATTACCCAAGGGTAATCGCCTTGTCCAAACAATAAATTCTCCTTGAATTAAAATTAATTAGGATGGGGATTCAGAATGCCAGAATATAAAATGCAAGTGGTCATTTAATTTTACAACACAGTCCGATCCTAAAATCTGGATTAAGGTGTCTGAAGCCTGTGATTGAAAGGTGAATGGTCCTTTTAAAAATGCAAAAGGCAGACAAAACTTAAAATCAGGACTAAAATATTTGAAGCCTGAGGTTAAAACGCTAATGGTCATAAAAAAAAATACAAGTGCAGACTGAACTTAAGGTCTGGATTAAATATCCAAACGCCAGTGGTTAAAAACGTTTAAAAATACACAGTGCAGATAGAACTTAAGATATGGATTAAATATCCGAACGCCAGTGGTTAAAAACGCAAATGGTCATTTAAAAATACACAGTGCAGACAGAACTTAAGATCTGGATTAAAGATTCGAATGCCAGTGGTTAAAATGTGAATGGTCATTTAAAAATACAAAGTGCAGATAGCTCTTCTGACCTGGTTTAGATTTCAGATTGCCAGTGAAATAAAAGGATTGGTCTATTAACATATTGGTCGCCTTTTCCCCACCAAGAACACATTCGAAAATTTTGTAATAACTAGCAGCAGTAATAACTTATTAACAGAGGCGAGTAATTTTATCAACCAAGGTAAGCCGTAATGCAATATAATCTACTAAAATACAATCATACCATAGCCTTATCGCTTGCAGCAAATGAATCCGTTGCTCTGTGTCGCTCCTGCGCCTGCTCGCCGACCGTAGAGACTACACTGGTACCTCCCAGCCAAACACTAGGGGTACTCTCCTTCCCCCTTAGCCCCCCGAGCCGCAAAGGAGCCACACACAATCCAGACAGTAACCTAGCTTCCCATCCCACCTCCAAGGCTGAGCTACCACTCTAATACAGCTGAGAAAATCCCCAACTCCTCACAAGCAATCAGTCGCATTCTCAATTTTGGCAGCATAACAATACCTAATAGTTCCTCCCCCTTTTCTCCCTTCCTCCCCTCTTTTTATGCCCCTCAGAAACCCTAAATCATAATAAATTCAAGTTTTTAATGAAACCCTAAACATTTCTCTCTTTTACAAGTGTCACTCATCCCTACCCCTCTCCATAAATTATTTTCTTTTTCTATAAATTAGAGATTATGGAATACACATCAATTTGTTTATAATAAATATATATTACTTTATTTTTCCTATTTACAAGCATTTTATTCATCATTTTAATTTATCATTAATATATATATATATATATAGGTTAATAAGAGATTAAAGTGATGACAAACATGTATGTGGGAAAAGTAGATGTATAACATAAAAGAGGAATAATGAGAAATTAAGGGGTTGGATGGTGATTTAATAATGTGTGTAGATAGGGATAAGGAGAGGATAATGGTCTTAGTTTTTTTGTTTTTTTTTGGAATTTTCTTTATGTTATACTACATAGGTGATGTCATTCTCCCACCAGTTAGGAACTAAATTCTTCTTGTAAAATTTTAAAACTATTAGATTTGCTTTAAATCTTACCCTCGTCATCGCCCCAAGAATTTTATGAAGACCAACTATTACTTAGGTGGGTTTTTGTTTAATTTGTTATTTTTATTCCAGGGTCTGCTCTTAGGGTTAGACTAAAATTTTACCCTAAAAATTTTAGACTTAGTACTAGATTTTGAACTGGGAGTCACTGGGTTAGGGAAGTTGTTTAAGAATCTCTCAAGGCGTTATTGTCTTAGGGCTATTTAGGTTTGTTTCCTTCATCCACATCAATGCGAAGTGCCCTTGAGGATGCACCACGTGCTCCAAGGGTGTCGCTCGCCTTGTTCATATACTTTATGCGACGTGCCCTTCAGGATGCACCACGTGCTCCAAGGGTGCCACTTGCTTCTTGTGTCTCTTTTGTGCGACATGCCCTTCAGGATGAACCACGTGCTCCAAGGGTGCCACTCGCCAACAAAAATGATTGGTAGACATCTATAACCCCTGGAGTCAACACTCCGCCAGGTGAACTTCTGGGAGACTAAGGGTTCTAAGGAATAAGGCCCCCTTCTTATTGCACGCCCCTTAAAATCATCATGAGTGACTGTCCCAGTCTTCCCTCAGGACATCGTGGATCATCTCTAACTAGGTAATCATTAACCTACAGTTTGAGACACGGCAGGAGTGCTAATAGGCGGTGGGAGGGATGTTGTCCACCCCTCTCCCTCAACCTCTCTACAAATCGTGTGTGACGCCTTTACTCCATATGTGATTCTGGTCGGCAAGCTATCATCAACCTGCATCATCAACAATCATGTCAGAAATGTCAACATCAAATCATGAAATCAATGAAACATCACAGTAAATATATCAACCCAAAAGCACACTCCCTGACTCAGTCTGGAGTCTAAGGGGGTTCCATCGATGCCTCTGCATCCTCAAGGTCAAAATCCCTACACACTCAATAAAACAGAGTCAGCAGGACCTGTGTCAATCAAAACTAGTAAAACATCATGTCGTCTATCAATCGCATCACAATCAAGTATAAATGGTTTAACATTACAAAAGTCTAGATCACTTGCGAGCAAGTGTCCTCAAAAATAAGTTTTCTCAGTGTGCCAGAGAGGGATGTTACATACACCCCCTCTTGGTATAAACTTCATCCCGAAGTTTCTCAGTAAAAATGCCGAAATAAAAGTACCACAGTATCATAAGTCTATCTATCAAACAAAAATGGGAACTGTTGATGCATATCAGATGCGTCCTCCCAGGTCACCGAGTGCGGACTATAACTGTCCCACTGGACCTTGACCTGATCTACCGTTCAACATCGTAACTGTCAAACGCGATGATCTAAGATGTAGACCAGCTCATCCATGAGCGCTCCCTCGTCGGATACCTGCAAGGAACTCAGGTCAATCACGTCTGTAGGATCACTAATATAATGTCTCAAAATAGATACATGAAAAACATCATGCATACACCTCAAAGAATCAGACAACGCTAGTCTATAGGCCACGGTCCCCTTTCTCTCCATAATCTCGAAAGGTCCCACGAACCTAGGAGAGAGTTTATCTCCCTTTCCAAACTTGACTGAACTCTTATGTGGTTTAACCCACAAGAAGAATCGATCATCAACCTCGTAACTACGGTCGACTCGGTGCACATCAACATAACTCTTATATCGATCCTGTGCTTCTTTAATCCTTTGTCTTATGGTTTGCATTTGTTCTTCCATTTCTTGGATCGCTTCTGGTCCCACCAGGACCCTATCCTCAAGTTGATCCCAAATCAAGGGTGTCTGACACGGTCACCCATAAAGGAACTCAAAAGGCGCCATCTTAATGGTGCTCTGGTAACTGTTGTTGTAAGCAAACTCTACTAGAGGCAAGAATTCCTCCCAACATTTTTGTTGGTCCATCATGTACATGCACAACATGTCTTCCAAGGTTTGGTTCGTACGTTCTGTCTGTCCGTCCGTCTCTGGGTGATACGCAGTACTAAAGTTAAGTTGGGTTCCCAAGGCCTCTTGGAAACTCATCCAAAATCGTCCAGTAAACATCGATCCTCGATCGGATATAATCTTTTTAGGCACACCATGTAGCCTCACAATCTCACTAATGAAAACTCTCTCTATGTCAGATGCCTGATACGTCATACACACAGGAATAAAGTGAGCACTCTTCGTCAGAGTGTCTACTACTACAAAAATCGAGTAGTGTCTCCTTACCATTAGTGGCAATCCAACAATAAAATCCATCGATATAACTTCCCATTTCGATTATGGAATGGCATGTGGTTGAAGTAATCCTACCGGGTGTCTATGTTCATCCTTTACATACTGACACTTGAGACATCTAGCCACAAAGTTGACTATGTCAGCCTTCATTCCCTTCCAAAAGAATAAGGGTTTAAGGTCTGCCCTCATCTTCGTAACTTCTGGGTGAGCCATGTAACTGCTCTATGAGCCTCGCTCAGGATCAACATCCTCAACTCGTCGCTTGGCGGTACATAAATCCGACTTCTAAACCTCAATAAACCGTAGCTATCAAACGAATATCCCTCATATCATGGTACCATCATTGTGTTTTGTCCGATAAAATCCTTGACTTCTTTGTACCAGTCATCATCACACTATAAGGTGAGAATCTTCTCACGTGGATTCGTCTAAAGAGGTAACACCGAAAAGATGTGTGGTCTTTGACTCAAAGCATCAGCTACTCTATTCACAGTTCCCTTTATGTAAGTAATCTCGAAGTCGTACTCGCTAAGAAATTCTGACCAACGTCGTTGTTGCGCGTTCAGGTCGCCTTGCATAAAAATGTGTTGTATTCCACAATGATCAGTCTTTAATTCAAATTTTCGTCCAACAAGGTAGTGTCTAGTGGCTAGTAACTCCAAATCGTCCATCGCGTAGTTCTCCTCATGCCTTCTCAGCTTCCTCAAAATTTAAGCAATCACTCGTCCATCCTGCATCAAGACTCTGCCTAAACCTTCCTTGGATGTGTCAGTGCATACCAAGAAGTATGTGTCCATGTCAGGCACCTTTAGTATCGGTGTTGTTGTCAACAATTCCTTAAGCCTTCGAAATGCTTCCGCGCATTTCTCAGTCCAAACAAACTTCCTATTTTTCTTTTGCAATTCCGTGATCGGATTTGCTATCTTCGAAAATCCCTTGAAAAATCGTCGATAGTATCCTGCTAANNNNCTACGCACTTCTGTGACATTCATCAGCGCGGGCCATTCCATAAGATGTAACGTGTCATACTACATAAGCCGTTGAGATTGGGGATACCGTAGAAGCATCTAGTCTCCCTATGTAATTTGAACAAGAAAATGAATAGAACTCTACCACAAATCTATACTTGTGTTTTATATTGAATAGAACTCTACCACGGATCTATACATGTATATTTTTATATAATAAAAATTTATCATCTACCTCTCTTACAGCATACCCGTATTCCCATCCTCAAATGATATAGTCAAACAATTTAACTTTATACGCATATGATCTGGTATTTTCTACTTAATAAACAAAGTTAATATTCTATTCTTAAATGTTCCTGCAGGATTGTCATTTTAGCAAAAAGAGAGCAGGCGAAAAATGTACCTGAAAACTGGAGAGCCGAGTGAGTCTCGAAATCATTTTTCCTGTGAATTTGTTGTTGGAAAGAATAAGTCGCTCGGGTGAAATTCTTAGCCCGTATGTCCACCACTGTGAGATTTTGACTCCTGTGGAGCTTTCACATGAGGGTGCCCACAGGGTTTTTTTCTAGAAACATCAAGGTTCCTAGCTTAAAATAGCACACAAAGAAAATAGCGCTTACCAAGAATATAGTGCCTACCAGAAATCCATGAGAGAGTGTACAGATAGATAAAATAAAACAACAAACGCCACTTCCAAAACGGAAAAAAGAAAAAAGAAAAGAAAGAAAGAAAATAAAATGATAAACAAAAGGCATGCTGGATGTGAATAAGGATAAAATGGTTGACATCATTGAATTTGACTATCCGTTAGAATACCAACGAAGTCAAACTGACCATTGAATTTATAATTATGTAAAATTATCCAAGCTTCTAATTGTTATCCTTTCAGAATTTAAATTCAAATATTCAAATTTCAAAAAATGACACATGCTGAGAGTTCAGAATGTGTTGGGTGACTACGCAATTAAATGCCTCTAGCTAGACACTTATTGGACACCATGAGTGACTACCACCGTCACTTGTCAATTCTACATATTGACAATGGCAATGCAAACTTCACCCCAGTTTTTTTTTTTTTGGTTTCTATACACCCCAGTTTTTTTTTTTTTGGTTTCTATACACTTGACAAGCCAACACATAAAAGCTAAAAATATTTAAGTACAATAGGATATGTTATCTTATAATCATGAAATTAAATGTGTATATATTAGCGAATATTAAGTAAAATGTAATATAAAATACAATACTATTCAACTTGCATGTTTAATAATATTTTATAAACTATTTAACTCAAAAATTAATATTTAAATTCAATAAAATATATTAACTTATAATCATAAAAGTAAATATATGTTTAATAATATTTTATAAATTATTTAACTCAAAAATTAATATTTAAGTTTAATAAAATGTATTAATCTATAATCATTAAAGTAAATATATATGAAATAGCTTAATTGAAGAAAATATTAAGGTAAAGTGAAATATAAAATATAATGATAATTTAGTTTATGAGTTTATCAAAAATTTGCAAGGACGGTTTTGAACGGGAATAATATTTCTCTACGGTTCTCTGTGGTTTTGAATGAGAATAATATTTCTACGGTTCTGAACGGAAATAATATTTCTGCGGTTCTAAACGGAAATAATATTTCTCCACGGTTTTGAACGGGAATACTACTTCTCTGGATTTTTGAAATTAATATTTATCCGCCGTTTGGAATGAGCATAGTAGATCTCTGTGGTTTTGAAATTATATCTCTGCAGTTTTGAACGGGACTAATACTTCTCTTTTTTTTTCCTTTTTGTAAGATTATATATCTAGGATTTTCAATGCAAATAATATTTTAATTTCTAAGGTTATATATCTAGGGTTTTGAACAAGAATAACACTTATTTGTTTATTTATTTTTTAGGAGATATTTTATTTCTAAAATTATATATCTAGGGTTTTGAAGGAGAATAATCTTTGTAGTTTTTACTTTTTTTACCCAGAATAATCTCCGTAATTTCTCTGGACTTCTCTATCGTCTTAAATTATTTTTTGGATTCTTTAAAGGGATGACCATGTGGACATCTTAAATGAGGTGAGTCACTTTTTATCTTGATTTAATTTTAATTTTACGTAAAGAGATTTAAATATATTTTCTTTATTTTTTTATTTTGCCTTTGAGAAGTAAAAGTTGATTTGAGAGATAAAGTCAATCTTTAATAATAATGTTACATCTTTTTTCTCTTCTTTTGAATATGAGCACTCCACCACCTATTCCAAAAACTTACCCAAACAAGGGGAGGCCCCCCAAAATCACCCTAGAGATCATTTACGATTATATGGAATAAGTAGAAAAAAAAAGATAAGAGAGATGCCAAAATCCAAACAGAGTTAGAAACATTAGAAAAAAGGAGTGAAGAAAGAGACGTAAAACTCAAAATAGAGCTAGAGTCAATGATTGATAAAAAAATCAAAGATACCATTCAAAAGGATAGATTCTTAGGGTTCAATAGTGAATTTCAAACAATGAAGGATAGAATTCAATAAATGGAAAAACATAATCAACCAACCCAAGAAGGAGGGGTTGAAGGAAATCACAACTTGAGAGATAGGATTAAAGAGCTAGAAGAAAAACTAACCAACAATTAGACCCTCAGTAATATGGGAAACACATTAGATATCAAACCCATCAAAGAGGAAATGAATAAGCTAACCGAATTGGACCATGAGCGTAACAAAAAAGCCTTGAACCTCATAATTTTTGGTATAAAAGAACAACAAGAGGAGGATACACTAGCCATAGTAAAAGAAGAATTAAAAAATAAATCACAAATTGATACAACTTACCTCATAGAAGCAAAGAGGCTAGGAAAAATAATTCATCACAAAGATAGGTTGATCCGTGTCAAAGTAAGTTGTACTGACCATAAATATAACATACTTAGTAAATCTCTGAGCTTAAAAGGGTGAGGAATATTTATAAATGAAGACTTCATTCCCAAACACGAAGCTGAACTAAGGAATGAAGTTCAAATGGTAAAAGAAGCCAGCAAAGAAGGAAAATGGACAATAATTAGAAATCGAAAAGCTATTGTTAGGGATAGAGACCAGAAAGATAATAATAAATAAGAATTCATGACACTTGGGATCCTTTTTTGGAATTGTCGTGGCTTTCCATGCTGCAAAGGTCCTATGATAAGTTGGATCTCCTATGATAAGCTGGATCCCGAGTGGTATTGATATTATATATCTAGCTGAAACTTGGGAGCATGAGGAATATAACGTCCCTAACATGGAAGGATTTGTCTTGTGGTCAGCATGGAACAAAAAATCTCACCATAGAGGGATAGGAGGCATAGCTTGTTATATTAGAAAAAACATTTCTCCTCACATCCAACTTCATAAGATTGACCCTCTTAATCAATACATTTGGATAGAAATTTCAGACACCAATGCTAAGAACATGTATATATCAATTTTTTATTTTGCACCTATTAATTCTACTTTTTATAAGAAAAATAATCTAGATAAAAATCGTCCCTATAATAATTTAGAACAAGATATTTATAATTTGAAAAATGAAGGTAATATCCTCCTTCTAGGAGACTTTAATGCTAGGAATGCAACTAAACAAACTACTCTTTTAAGTGATGACTCCAACCATAATCCTTTATGTCTAGATGAGGACCTTGTTTTATCTAATAGCTACAAAAGAAGCTCTCAAGACCTTATTGAGAATTTGTTTGGTATTGAGTTGGTGAAGCTCTCTAGCTCTGAAGACCTAATAATTTGCAATGGAGTAATGAAGTGGCCAAACTCCAACCAAATGATCTATATTCATGGGCTAGATAGTAGTGTTGTAGATTATGTGATATCTGATATCCCCGTTTCTAACCAAATAACAATTTTTGACCTTTTAAATGACCATGAGCCTGACTCTGATCATAAACCTTTAATCCTAACTCTAAAATTTTCCATGCATAGGAATACCATTGAAGAGAATTATGATAATCAAAGGAATTTGTGCTTTGACAAAAGTAAAGTTGACATTTTCTTAAAGGATTTAAACATTAAATTAAAAGTCCTAACTTATAAGGACAACATTGAAGAACTCTATCATAATTTTACAACTACCCTTTCCACTTCCATTAACAATTTCTCTTTTGATGTGTCCCATCAAAAGAATAATAGAAAAACCAACCAATCAAAGGAAAACTGGAGAGCTGAGCGAGTCCCCAAATTATTTTTCCTGTTAATTTGTGTTGGAAAGAATAAGTCGTTCGGGTGAAATTGTTACCCCAGATGTCCACCACTGTGAGATTTTGACTCATGTCGAGCTTTCACATGAGGGTGCCTGCAGGGTTTTGTTCCAGAACATTAATGTTCCTAGCTTCAGCAGGGCTACGATTCATCGGAGAACCCTTCAGGTCATGCTTTCATCTATAGGGGTAGGCATTTGAGCTACATGAAGATCTTTGGAATATGTCCTGTGAGATTTTTTTATGAAAGATCAAGGAACGCAAACATACACACAACATAAAATAGCGCACAAAGAAAATAGTGCTTACAACATAAAGCAGGGCACAAAGAAAATAACACTTATCAGAAATCCTTGAGAGAGTGTACAGATAGATTGAAGAAAAGAATGAAGGCCACTTCCATAATGGAAAAAAGAAAAAAGAAAAGAAAGAAAGCAAATAAAATGATAAACAAAAGGCATGCTAGATGTGAATAAGGATAAAAAAGTTGACATAATTGAATTTCACTATCTGTTAGAATGCCAACGAAGACAAACTGACCATTGAATTTATAATTATGTAAAATTATCCAACCGTCTAATTGTTATCCTTTCAGAATTTAAATTCAAATATTCAAATTTAGAAAAATGACATGCTGAGGGTTCATAGTGTGTTGGGTGACTATGCAATTAAATTCCTTATAGCTAGATATTTATTGGTCACCATTAGTGACTACCACAATCACTTGTTAATTCTACATATTGACAATGGCAATGCAAACTTCACCCTAGTTTTTTTTGTTTCTATACACTTGGCTAGCCAACACATAAAAGCTAAAAATATTTAAGTTCAATTGGATATATTATTTTATAATCATGAAATTAAATATGTATATATTAACAAATATTAATCAAAATGCAATATAAAATACAATAGAATTCAGCTCGCATGTTTAATAATATTTTATAAACTATTTAACTCAAAAATTAGTATTTAAATTCAATAAAATATATTACCCTATAATCATAAAAGTAAATATATATGAAATAGTTTAATTGAAAGAAATATTAATATTAAGGTAAAGTGAAATATAAAATATAATGATGATTTAGTTTATCAATTTAATAATATTTTATAAACTGTTTACTTCAAAATTTTCAAACAAATATTATTTTACAAACTTATTGTATAAGTTTTTATAGGATTTTGTTATCTTTCCTACACACAATTTCAAGCATATAATTATATGTTTTGTAATATCATATAAATAATAAATATTAAACAGTTTCAAGTGAAAAAATATTCACAATATCTATGTAAAAGAATATTTACAAAATCTCATATTGAATATAGTGAAAATGGTGCTTTTAATAAATAAAATACTTTCACATAAATTTTAGAGCACATGATATTGAACAACATTAAACTAAGTAACTATGTTATAAAGTAGAAAAAAAAAAGTAACATACACATTTCAAAATTTAAATGAATAAAAATTGAAAACATAATTTTCAATAGGAAAAAAAAAGTTTCATATACGTTTCAAAATAAAGATTGAAAAATTCCAAGTAGATTCGAGCCTTTTCTATGTTACCAGCTAAAACAAAACTACACTGAAACTATACACATGGCTCAATGAGTTAGTAGTTTTTATGTGAGAGACGTTTGTCTCTATGAGACTAGATAGCCCAAACTCAAAAATAGGTACGCGGTTGGATGCTCAAGGCTTTCTTGCCCCAAGAATGCTTTATTTCCGCAAGGAGGGTGATAGATCCAACCGGTGGTTTGATTAGCTATAACAGAAAGTTTAGTTGTACTATTTTTTTTTTTCATAATGTATCAAATTCAAATTTGAATTCAAACTTGGTAACTCTTCCTTTTGGTTGGTAACTCTTCTTTTGGGTATGGGGTCTAACGGGAGGTCCTAAAACAAAAAATTAATAATGGCATATTTTTTCATTGAGGGGTGATAACACTTCTATGTGACCATATTATTTCCCTTCTAAATTAGAATTTTAATTTGGAATGTTGGAAGAGAAAGTTTGATTGTATTTTTTTTTCTTCATATTGTATCAAATTCAAATTTGAATTCAAACTTGGTAACTATTCCTTTCGGTTGGTAACTCTTCGTTTTGGTATGGGGTCTAACATGAGGTCCTAAAAAAAGAAAATCATAAGGGCATATGTTTTCACTGAGGGGTGATAGCACTTCTCTGGGACCATATTATTTCCCTTCTAAATTAGAATTTTAATTAGGAAGGATGGAAGAGAAAGTGTGGTTGTACGCTTTTTTTACTTTTGGTATGGGATCGAAATAGAGATCCTAAAAAATAAAAATTATAAAGGCATAAGTTTCACTGAGGGGTGATAACACTTCTCTCTCACCATATTATTTCCCTTCTAAATTATAATTTTAATTTGGAATGTTGGAAGGTATGAAAATTCTTCAATCTTAATGTGAAAATGAGAGGATGAATTCTAATTTTGACAATTGTAAGATAATAACATTTTCAATTCATACTTTGGATGTGGAATTTGAATTTGAAGGGGTGGAAGCTAACTATATTTTTAATCTAAACACTCAAGTCTTGAAAATATTATGTAGACTATGGAATCTCAACACTCAAGTCTTGAAAATATCATGTAGACTATGGGATGATAATAGAAATATTAATTGAAGAACATAGATTTTTTGTATTTTTAATGAGTGGAATGTCTTTTCAAATTCAGTTTATTTATTTTTTTATTTCTCTAGAATTTTCTTTCACGGTATTTGATGTCTATCACTAAGATTGAATTAATGAAGAATTGTTTAGTCGTCTCTCTTAAACTGAAGGTTGCGATTACATAATGTTGTGATAAATGAAAGGTTACATGCATTTAGTAAATTAATTGTCAGGTTTTAGTTGATGCTTTAGCAATGTATTGCACTTGTTCAACTCCTTGTATCCACCTCCAAGCCATTTTTCATTTCTCCATGCTGCGCTTGAATGGGTAGCGGTGGAATCAAGCATATAGTGGGGAGGTGAAGTGAGAGGGTCACTTGTTTCATAGAGAAATTCATCATTCAAACTTAGATCAAAGATTGCTAACATATTGAGAAATTAATAACATAGAGTATTTTAATGCTTTGGGGATTTTGATCACAAAATACAAGTGGTGATTCCCATTGTAGTTCCTTCAAAAATCACCATCCAAAGCTATTAGTGGATATGTTATGATCTCTTATTATTATTTATTTTCTATTCTTTGCATCAAGTTTATCATTGCTTTCTTATATATATGTGATTCAACTATTTAGCATAAAGTGTATTCGTAAACATGGAAGGTGATACAAACCATTTCTTCATGTAGGATGCATTTTGTAAATTTCATGTTGTTCTTGTAGATTTTGTAAATTTCATTTTTTTCTTGACCCCCATAATATTTTTCCTCAAACTCGAATTTCATAATGGAATTCTTGAATATCAATGTCAAAGTTGTTTAAGGTTTTAATATGGATCAAGTTAATATATATTCTCCTCCTTTCACAATTCTAAAAAAAGGTTAGAGTTCATTTACCAAACTCCCTTCACTAAAAGGATGATTTCAAAAAGATAATACTATAAATATACTTATTTTGTTTTGGCAATATTAATTTATTTGAAAACATTTTCTTCAAATATAGTTGATTTAATTTTTCTACTACTAAATTTAGACTAAATTTACTATCATTGATTTAATATAATATAGTTGATTTTTAATATAATATAATGTAATACAATATTTTGATTTTTATAGTATAATAGAACATATTTTTATTTTTTTTTATAAATATTGTTGATTTAATTTTTTAAATATAATATAGTTGATTTTTAATATAATATAATATAATATTTTGATTTTTATAATATAATATAATATAGTTAATATTTTATTTAATATCCTTGATATAATTTTTGTAATATGAATTTTTTGAAATCCATATATATAAAAAAAATTCTAAAATTAAATAAACATATTTTATAAGCATTCATATAGTAATAAATCTCAATTCTTGAGATCTAGCAAAAATCCCCAAAATAAAGATGCCCCAAAGCTAAAACCAAGTTGTAGAATTTAGCATATGTATTTAAAAACTCAAAAGCATCAATCCTAAAGGTCCATGTGCACTATTATGATTCTTTATATTATTTGAAGATAGATAGCAGAAACAAACAAATGACGAAAACCAGAGCCCCAACAATCATTAAGCCTAAGGAACCTAAGGGAAGATGGGTCCCAAGTCAACTTGTTGAGCATCAACAATAGAAGTTCCGGGACCAATTTGATAGCTGACTCGAGGAATGAAATCCCCTCCATGAAGATGAGAAAGCTAAGTCACTACCTCTATCATATAAGCATTCTAAGTTTCCAAAGTTTCCAATCAACCTTTGAGCTAGCAAAAGTCTTGATAACTTACCCAACCACCAACGTCAAACCATGCTACCTAAAAAATACACTTCAAGAATTTATTTCAAACTTTGATGATGATTGATTAAGAAATAAGCATGAAAGAAACACAATTACATCTCATGCAATAATCAATATTCATTATAGACTCAGAAAGAATGCTTAAACATGCCTTGCACAAAAATGACCAGAAATAAAGCACATTAAAAATACGAGTCGAGAAGATAATAAATAATACACATTAGAAATAAATAAAGAGGAAAACAAAACCATTACTGAGAGCACTTATCTTAAAAAAAAACAATCACCAACTAGTTGCAGACAAGGGACGTTCCACCCCACCTTAGACACTGATGATCCAAGTCTCAATAGCATGTCACCCCCGATCAGAGGCTATAAATCAACAAATATAGTTTCTAGAGAGACACTTAGCTTCCCAAAATAGTCAACACTCAAGCTCTCACGAGTTTCTCAACACACAACAATCCAAAGTACACTAGTTCTCTTCTCTCCAGCTTACACCATTGAAAGACAATGAAACCCATTCACTTCCATACAGTCCCTCATGTTGTAAGGACCCTCCTAGCTAAGGATGACTGTTCAGTCAACTTGGTGAAATTTTTTTTGTTTTAACCGGTGTGTGCGCGTGTGCAGAAGAGACATCCCCCTAGACTCTATGTCAACCTTGAACCAACAGGACACAAGTAAGACGGTCACAAAGCAGACGACCCGACATGGCATAACAACGAAGCCCCGAACAGGAGGCGGTCAACAAGGGCTACTGCAGAGACAGACACCAGGGTTAGGTACAGTCCGGTCACCGACTCGAAGGAATCCGTCAGTAGAGTCGCAGTGGTGGAACTGTGCCTTTAAACAGCCCGAGACTACTGATACGGCTCAGAAGGTGTCGCAAGAGTGGAACTGTGCCTTTAAACAGCCCGAGACTCTTGATACGGCACCGGATTCCTTCCACCGGATTACGCACAGACAAACATTCTAAGCTGCAAGAGGAGTCTACATCCCGCCCGACACAGACCGACTACGCAATACAAAGACCCAGTACTATGAGATCACGGCGACGCGACCTCTACGGGGTACACAAGGCAGGAGGGCTCAATCGACTCACCTCACACGGGTCCCGAAGACTTCGAACAACCGACTGTTCTAATACAACAATAACAGACAAGGACCTTATCCTAGGGTACACCCAACAGCTTTAGGTTAAGCCAAAATATCATTTCAATCTACGCTTTGACACGAACATTTATAAAACGAAATTAACCAGCCACCAAGGCATCCTTATTAACATTGCCATTATACAATACTCCCATCGCAATTCAACCCCACTTACATTCAATTAATAATAGTACTGTTGCAATTAATCGTTCATTATCATAGCTGTTTTCCGACATTTAATAATAAATTAATGATATGACTAATGCATTAACTAATGCGTATTCTTGCCTTTCGGTCAACACAATCCTTCATTAAACCATATTACTATTGCCGTAAAGTAGTGCTCCTCATTGCAAGTCCACCAACATTAACATTCGATTTAAGATGTCACCATTGCCATTAAACCATTACTCATCATTGCCATTCTATCCACATGAAATTTCCATTGACACTATTACTGTGGCATTTAACTATTATCCCTTGTGCAATTCAACAGCATTAACAGTCAATTATAATATCAACCTAGCATATAACCTATTCCAATAACAACATGGCAACTAACATTCATTTAGCAGCAGTAACATTCCAATATACATATCACTATTACGATTTCATAATTAAATGTCATTGCAAAGTCCTATCGACATATCCTGAATTAATTCAATTAAAAGATAACAAGATTTCAAATTAAAGGATAACAAAATTCAATTAAAAGACAACAAAAATCAATTAAAAGATAACACGTCCTATCGACATATCCTTAATTAATTCAATTAAAAGCAAACAAGTTTCAATTAAAGGATAACAAAATTTCAAATAAAGGATAACAAAGTTTCGAATTAAAAGGTAACAAATTCAATTAAAAGACAACAAAGTCCTATCGACATGAACGTTTTCAATGCGAATATGCTGCATTAATGTTTTCATTAATGTTCTCCACGCTGCAGCTATCAATGCCACGTAGGTAAACCCTAAAGGGTAATAAAACGGTGCTTTTAATCAAATTAAAGGAGGGCATCAATACATCATAATCATCACCGTGAAGAAATGGAAACCCTAAAAGTTAACCCAACTGCGTATACCGTCAGAATTACTGGGCGCAATTAATATTTCAGCGATCAAGGCAAAGAAGAAATGAAATAAAACCCCAGATGGCGGACAATGGGAACTGTTCCCCAAACAATAAGATATATATATATATTTTTATAAAAATCTCGCTAAACTCCAAAAACGCACCCGAGCATTCCATAATAAAATTGCAGCGTAGATATAACACTCAGGCAGCAGTTACTCGCTACAGTCAGCAGTTCATAATTAATTTACGGGGACGCGTAAAAAGGACTTGCACTCGATGACCTGGGCTCGCTAGAGGCAACACGCATAAATATACTCGCATAAATACTTGTTTCATTTTACCTTTGTCTCTTAATCATCACCAACAGCAGAAAATGATTTCTTTTACACCATATAAGAGATGAGTACGTGACAGAAACAGACGGAACCACTCAGCAAGATGTAATGTTACATGAAGTTAAAGCTTGTAAAGTACACAGCCACAAAGCAGATGCAAAATTTGTTGATATGGACCAAACGAAAAGAATTGGGGAAGGTTGCTGGACTAGTAATGGATGGCCAGACTTGACGATAGACAACATGCTGAAGGTTCTGTTTAGCCCAATATTTTATATAAATCAAACATGCAGAATAATAGTGCAAGAAAATGCTCAAGGTGATTTGGTAAAATTCAACTACACATTTACTATACTGACGTTTAACTTTTCAATCCAAATCTTGACTGGACACAATTACATATAGAATTCATGAGAAATCTGAAAGCCCGTGTTATCACAATCGAAACTGTAAAAACTGCATGCGAAAATATGTGAAATGATATATTGATAAATTAAACAAGGAAAAACAGTATAAGATGGTAAGCTAATACTGGTTAATAAATGAAATCAACCACAACTTACGTCATAGCCATCATAATTTGCTTTAAATCATTTTCCATATTTCTCATATTTGCTAGTGACTGTGCACAGCAGTAAGGTGGCTTTTATTTGTTTAGGGTTACTCAAAAGTCATGTTAATTAAATAAATACCTACTTAATTATAATTTAAATTACAATACAATGCACGCACGCGAATCCAGAGACATTAGGAAGACTATTTCACTATCTTTTAACACGTTTATTATTCCCTACAGGGCAACGCAATTAGGCTGAGCAGTAGTTTTTTTTTTTTTTTTTTCCAACGACCAGAACTAACAGAGTTTTTTTTTTTTTTTTCTCCAACGACCAGAACTAACAGCAGACTTATAATTAACCTTACTCGACAATCGAATATTACAGCAGGCTTATAATTTAATTGTAAGGTAGAGGTGGAAGTCGTAACTGTTGTAATTGTTACCACTTTTCGTTTCATCTTTTATTGGGTGTAATTCATGGTGGTTTCTGCGGGCACAGTCACTGGTCTACCAGTCAAGCACGAGCTTGAAAACGCAGGATAAGCAAATACAGCAAGGGATGTTCATGGGTAAAATTTCCAAGCTTGTAGACTGGTGAGTAATGTTACTATTTCTCAACAGTATCATTCAACAGTTACATGACGTCCCAAATGTTGAAGGGATTACACACGATGGAGAGGATGGCTAGGACGCAGTCTTTTACCTTATTAAAAAGGCTTCAGGACTTGTTATTCTTAAATCTCGGTAATTATCTTCACAAATGCTAAGGCACGCTCTTCTTAGGTTACCTGTATAGTTTACAGCGAGTCTATATTATTAACAATGGGAGTACTTATAAAGAGAGAGTGTGTTCGAGGTAAACGTGCGCTGATTAAAAATAAGATGTAAGCTTTGCGTCTCAATAATTATAATTATGAAAAAAAATTTAAAATACTTTCAACCCTCAACTTTACAAGACTAGGGACGCTTGAAGGAAAAGCAGAATCGGTACACTGGAATTTTCGATTATGCATTTGCCTACTGTTTGAAACAGATTCGCTTAAAGCATTCATAAATTTTGAATTAAATTGGGAGGTTTACTCTTTTACAGAACTCATGGAAACGGCATGACCAAATACAGTATACATACGCCCCCAAAACGAGTTTACCAGAATTTATAAACTGAGCCATATAACGAATAACCCCAATCCCTTACATATTTACCAGTTATAAAGAAAAACAAGAAATTTTCTGGGTGGAGGACATTTACACCTACACAATCACAATCTCAGCAAAAATCATTGTGCCATCTACCTTCAGAAATCATAGCATCCTATTCTATCAACAAGTCCATACCTTTGCCTTATCGTCCGAGTTGAAGCCTTTGCTGGGTGCTTCCTGCTGCTCCTTTCCACGCTGCTCCTGCTTGCCGACAGCCACCAACTCACCGGTACCTCCCAGCCAACGCTAGGGGTACTCTTCTTCCCCCTCAGCCCCCCGAGCCGCAAAGGGGCCACACACAACCAGTAGATCCTAGCTCCTCAGCTCGCCTCAAAGGCTGAGCTACCTCTCACGTATGAGCTGAGGCTTCCCAACTCCTACCAGTAAACCAGTCAATCTCCTCACTGCCCTCGAGTCCAATCTCAGCCAAAAACCAAAAGCCAAGAAAAAGCCCTTTCTCCCCCTTTCTTCCCTCCCTTTAACCCCTCAAAACCCTAATTCCTCTTTGACTTTCCCCCCATTTCTTTTAGCTTAATTCGTTCATAAATCCATATTGATTTTTATTTTTATTTTTTTACTTTTATTTATTTTTATTTTTAAATTTCAAAGCATGTGCGCTCATTTCAAAATTTAACTATTTATTTATTTATTTAATTATTTATCTTTTTATTCATGCCTTTAATTATTTATCTACCCCCTTCCCTTTTATTAGTTTAATATTAACTTTTTATTCCCCCCCTTCTTTCCAAGCTTAACCTATGGGTTTGGAGTTGTATAAATATAATATACTTTTGTTTATAAAACATTTATTTCTTTCACAACCTCTTTATAACTCACCTGCTTAAACTTCATTGGGTTATAAAATGGGTTTATACCATAAACCTACCTGTATTTATGTTTTTACTCCTTTTACTTTATTCTTAGGAAGTAAGTATTCCTTATTTAATTTATCATTAATGTGTTTGCATTTTCAGGATTCAAGAGGGAGATTCAGGCAATGGCGAAACAGCATAGGGGAAGGGTAAGAGTCTTACAAACACGGAAAAATTAAGCAG
>CBVK0100184607.1:0-19270 GCA_900067695.1 Picea abies
AGGGGCAGCTCCCTTGAAGTGAAATTTTTGGAAATTTTCCTTGTAAAATGTTGTAATTTCATAGTCAATTTAGATCATTCATTATAAGGTCACATATCTAACAATAGAAGTTATGTTAGAGATTTTTTCCCTAGAAGGAAACCATATTTTATGTATGAGTAAATTGTATTGCGGTTGGGTGAGCGAGTGAATATTGTATTTTGATAGAGAATATTATGAGAGAAAGAAGAGGAAGTTACAATTATTATGCTACAGGTTGCAACCCTTCATTTGTTGTATACAAATAAAGGAAGGACATGACAATTTATTTAGTGGATGTATCCCACATTGGGTGAACCACGTATATCTGTGTCTCTATTGTATTATGTATCTTCTGTGTTTTATTTCCAGATTTTTTTATTTATAGATCTGTGATCTTGTTTTTCTAACAAAAGGCAAGGACATATTGTTTCATACCATCGTAGAAAAACGAATGTTTGACCCTTTCATAGGTTTTGGTAAACCAGGAATGCCTAGCTATGGGTGAGGCATGAATCTTAGAAAGGACCGTGGATTTAAGTTGCGATTGTCTGCTTAAATACAGATGGAATTTGTGTTATACCACAAATTACCAGATGAAATTTGCATTTGTGAGATGGCCTAGTCCATTCCCTAGCTTGCAAACTTAAATATCACTCTCATCCATCAATGTCATCTAAAAAAATCATTTTGTTGCCATACATGATTCACCCATTTTCAAATCACGTGCATATGCTATTTTTTAGTGTACAAACCACGTATGCCCTCAATTTTATGAAAAAATAAAAATATTCCACATTTTTGGGTGGGATTTTTGGTTGGGATTTTCCCCGAACTTTCCGTGGAACGTACAAAACAGAATACAACCACCCCAAACCCTCAAGGATGGTACATAAGAACATATTAGGGGTATGGATGGGAGGAAAACCTAGGTGCAATATTATGATGAAAAGTTTGCAAGCTTCCCTATTTTCCCGATCCTCTGAGTAGCATCCCCTTGATTTGGAAACTTGTTTTCCAACACTCCTTCCTGTCTCATATATGACCATAGGGTGTGTTCCTATCCCTTTTGGGTCATTCAAGGAAGAGAAATTTCACTGAGGTGATAATTGAAGGACCAATGGAGGAACCTGGGTGGTTGGCTTCGAGGTCGACAGTTAGAGTTAGGTTGTAACTAACTACTTACATTGTTTTCAATAAAAGAGTTCTCTTTCTCTCCATATTTTTGTAATATTATTCAATCTATTTAAATATGTTAATTTGATTTACATATTTGAGTTTTCATATTACATGTATAAATTGATTTCATAACTACCTTGTTGCATCATAAACTTGGTCTCTTTTTCCAGGTTGGTACCGATAGAGATCATGAGGGAATCAAAGGTCGAGAGTGAGGAATGACATCAGACGTTAGGATGCAAGGTTTGAACTCTTCTCTTCTTTCTTCCAAAGTAGTTATTTTATTTTGTTTTTGTATGTGTGAGGGTAGGGTTTTTTCTTTTACACGTGATCAGGCTCCATTGTGACATGACCCAAGGTCACAGGGTAAAAATCCCATAACATAAATGGTGACCATACTGGGGGATTTTGTCCTAGTTTGGGTTGGTCTTAGGGTTATTTTTTTGTCTTGATCTCTATAATTTTCTTGTTTTTTGAGATTTCTTTCAAAGAATTTGTCATCTCAGAAACTTTTACCAAGTTTTTGGAAGCTTCCATTTGATTGGAAATTTCTTCTTTTTGAAGTTTTCCAGATACATACACAATTTTCCTTTGCTCGAATCACGTATACATGTGATTTGTATGTGTTCAAATAATGTATGTACGCTATTTGTTGTGTACACAATTGCATATCTAGGTGTGGTATTTGGATCTTTCTCTCAGTTTTGGGACGATCTAAGTTGGTTTTTCAGTATGATATGAGCCTTCTGTGTTTGATTTTTCCTTTGATTGTTGTGTTAAATATTTGAAAACATTAAAATATTACTAAAAGTTATTGACTGTTATTAGGTTAGTATTTTGGTTATAAGGTTCTTTAGGTTGGTCGAAAGGTCAGTTGTGTGTTTCTGGGATTAGTTTCCAATTGATTGTTGTATTCCAATGATTATAGACTGCTTTCTTTTTTCATTTTTACCTTCTTCCCTTCGTTCATAAAAAGAAAAAGAAAATTGTATCTTAGTTGCATTTCATTTCTTTTTAGTAACAAAAAAGACAAAAACAACTTGATTGCTAGTTATTCTTCTCTTGTTCCCTTTCCTTTAAACTTTTCAAGAAAAGAATTTGCTTACTAGCACTCAGGTCTTTAGCCATTTTTCTTTCTTTGATAGTTGTTGGTTTCGATTACACTAGTCTTTTATAAAGAAAAGAAATCCAGTTTTCAAAGTTCTTTCACACTCTATTCTTCATTTCCATTCAAAAATCATTTTAGATTTGAATTGCAAAGTGGTTTAAGATCTTGTATACAATAAAAAGTGCATTGTTTTCTTTTTTGAAAAAGGTATAAAAGAAAGAGTTTGTTTTCAAGCGTTGTTATGCTCATTTTTTAGTGAAGAAACTACATCTTTATTTTTATGTTCTTAAGTGCTTTTTTGCCGAGTCTGTCAAAACAAAATCTAGGTTCATCCGTACCTCCTTTGAGTAAATAAAAACCCAATAAAATGAACGCTAACTAAAATTTATTAGAAATTTTCATTTTATAGGGTAAACATACTAGTTGTAGGCTAGGGCCTTGGTTTAGGTTGGAGATTTAATTTCTCCAAGGCCAGAAAACAAACATAGGATTCTAAGCTAGGGAGAGTTCAAATTCAACTGTCATATAAGTATATCTAGGAAGCTCCTCTAACACAGGAATCAAACACAAGGTCGCATGAAGGAGAGTCGAGGAGATAACCCCTCTGAGGCTTGACTGAGTGTAGTGGAGAGATCATATATTAGGGGTTTCATCAATGCCCTCACCTTCACGAGAGGCATCATTTTCAAGGATTTGGCCTTAGTAACCTTGACCATACGTTCGATCCTAGTTGTTGAATGTACCCCCCAAATGTTGACTGTGAGTTGGTGACCTTAGATTCTTTTCCTAGGGGTATCAAAGGTGACTGTGGGGCATTTCCCATGGTACCTATGGAAAATTTCATATCACACTTTTTAGTACCACTGGAGGGTGCCCCATGAAGCATGGGTACTTGCATCAGATAATGTTGGTTAGTGTAGTTTGGGATAACCGCTTCACACTCCTTCGTTTGTTTCTATACAAGACTTAATCAACTCGTGCCTTCATCCGAAAGGTACTCAAATTACTTTGTTACTATTATGATATCAATACCTAATCCACCTGAGTCGAGATATTAGCAGAGTTTTTTGTGATTGTTGTTACTACTGGATATTTTCTAGTGGTGTTCTTAGCGATCATATAATTGCATAGGCAATTGTGTAGGTGGTCACGTAGAGCTGACATCTCAAAGTGGATGATAAACCACCTTATTGGTCAAGGAGAATTCAAGGTCTCCCCCCTGAAGAAGTTGAAGTGAATCCCCCTCCACCTCCTTTGAGGCATCAACTTGATCAATTTGACACTTTTGTACCAACTGGTCCAGTCAAGACTTTAATTATGAAACCTAAAGAAATAAAGGTTTATGAACCAAAGGTTGTAATGATAACTGATCTTGGGGATGAATAATTAGATCCACCTTTCAAACCTTCATTAACTTTACCTTACGATCTAGTTCTCATGTAAGTTCTGTCTCCCAGGTCGAACTTCACTAATAATATCCCTCTTCACTGGGTCGCAATGGAAGGCACTCCAGAAGTGTATGGGTCAGGAGTAATTGTAACTCCCACTTCGACAATCATCACAAGTGGGATCTTTCCTCCTAATTTGTCTAACCAAACAACTGGTGTGTTTCAATCCACCACTTTTTTGTCTAACAGTAGCTCCGCTCCAGTGATTTTTGGTTCCACCCAGTCTTCTAGTGTGGCCATGCCATTACCTTCAACAACCAACATTTTCTCATTCGGTATGTCATTGATGGGCATGTTAAACATGTTAATTGGGTCTTAGTTGATATCCCAAGTTTCTAATGTTGGTTTAGGTAATCCCTTGATTCCCTAGCAAGATGTTCCTTGGGTCATAGGTCATATCCCTCCATCATTCCATTCCATTGGGAGCTAGGCATTCCCATCTTCTCACTGATCTAGGAGGATCTAGGAATTCTCATAGAGGTCAAAGAGGATATAGAATGTTCACAAAGGTCCATAATGGTTAAAAAATGCTCAAAATTCAAATGTCCCACATTCTCTCTAAAATTCCATGAATGCATAGAGCTCGACGATAGATTTCCAATGGTGCAAAATTTGCCTCAAACAAAGTTCGTATGCAAAATTTATGAGCGATCAAATTTCAAGTCAAAAAAGGTCAAAGGTAAAAGTCAACATAGGAAAAAGGGTGACATGTGTCACCACTACAAGGGTGACACATGGCACATGACTATATATGTCATACAATGTGTTAGTGCCACCATTTTTCTTTCCAATTAGAGTCGGTTTTAAGTCATGTTGTGACCCATGCATCCAAACATTTGAATTCAGGTATGTAGCACCGTGAGATTGAAGTCAACAAGTGGCCGATTGGCCCTTGGAGACGGGAAGGGATGTCAGAGTCAAAACTTGCATAAGTGGTATGGGTATGTATTTTCCAAAGAGTCAAGTCTTGTTAAGAAACCAATCTCTACATGCCCTAGGTTGAGTCAAGTAGTTAATGGAGGTCACATCAACAAGTACAACAATTATTATCAGTCCATCATGAAGGCAGAGGGAATGAAAAATCACAACATTCGTATCATGCATGACCAACAAGCCTTATCGCCTGTATCCTGCACGCGGGGATTTTCCATGGAAAACCTATAACTTGACTCAAAACATCTCATTGCCATGAATTCACTGTCCTCTAGCATGATTCCTTCTTCGGTCCAAATCATTATAAATATTGGATGCTCAAAACTCTTTCCAGTCATAGAATCAGGCCCACACTCTGTTTGTGATTTCCCTTGCCAGTCCAATTTATTCAAATTCACCCCCCTTGTGCATTTTCTGTATATACTGTGTGCAAAATACACACTGGCCATGCCATGGCGACCTCTCAGAGCGTGAGGAAAGGCGTGAAGAAACAAAATTGCAAGGTCCAAGCCCCAAAATGTCTGGGATTCATTCTCACCTTTAGCAGACATTCCCAAAGACATGAAAGGAGTTATTCCTTTACCTATAGAGAAGATCAGATCAAACCATGCGGAACCCAAAGCAGAGGGATTTGCATAGGAAAGGAAGACAGTAGAAGCCCCGTCTCCTCAATAGAAAATGCCTCGAAGGAAGGGCAAGCCAAGGAAGAACAAGAACGCTATGGAAGCTCGTTTTTTAGAAGAGCCACATGCCATATCGGTTTTTAGAAGAGCCACATGCCATATCGGTGGGTGAAGAACTACTCATGCGCGCCATCCAACTAAAGCCTACCGGAGGATCAAGTCGCGAAGGCAGGAGAAGAATAGGGAAAGTGGATATCACAGGAGTGAATGATCAAGAGCCACCTCAACAATTAAAGAAGGCAAATCTGGCTATCACTGAACTCTATCAGGAAAACATGGAGTTAAGGTGAAAACTAGCGACAAATCAAAGGGATACACTGACACATCTTTCCTTCATATCAATACCTGAACGATGATCAGATCCTCGTGGAAAATTTGCAAATAGTCATGGGTAAACAGACGTGATTATTGTTTATTTTTGGAAAGCACCATGCGAAGAGTCTCCAATGCATGCTAATAAGTTTTCCTAGATTTAGGGTTAGCAATTAGAAAGAAAGGTAGCCCAAGTGGTGCCCTCATTTATATATTTCATCTTTTCGATGTAAGCCAGGTTGGTTGGAAAAATTTGGTATAGACAATAGCTGTAGTATGTAATTTGAGTTCGACCAAAACTTAATGCAAAGGTCCTATAACTTTGATGAAAATATTCTAATTGTAGCAGTTGGATGTATTGTTCTCCTTTTATTGCGTATGTGCTTCCTGTTATCTTTACTCATATATTTTTCTGTCTAATTCAGAACGAATTTTCGAACCTGTGGATTTGCTGAGCAACACCCCTTGTTCAAATTTAGACAAAACATTTTTTTTCTAAAAGTTAACTCTGAATTCACCCATAGTGGTGCTCCGAGTCGCTTCCTGTAATTTCTCTCCACCACACATTACTACTTTGCACTGAATATTGTTGCTCGCTTAGCCTTTATCCTCTCAAATTTTAGTCACTGAGTCATTTGTTTCCGTTGTTTCCTCGAATCAACTCCATAGCCCAAATCTTACCTTCTTGTACCAATATAACTAGAAACCATTATATCAAAGGTGTTCAATCCAACCACTGCTTCAAATCCATATCCTGCACGGAGATAGAGTTGCCAGAGAGAGCCCTCTCCAGGTTCGAAAGGCTATTTTCGGGCCTCAAAGTTGGTTGAAAAATTTACCTTCGTCATTTGTTTATCAACCGAACTGATTTATGGAGTCCTAACATTTTGGCGCAGTTGTTGGGGATGAAATTGAATAGATTTTCCCTAGGAGAATGACTAATGTTGTAGTTTAACCCCCGAGGGTAACAGAGGGACAACAATTCGTACCGGATGAAACCCTTACCCTAGTGACTCTAGTCCAAAGCTCCAAGTAGCATAGTTTAGGAACCTTGGCTCCAAAGAAGATTTATACCAGAGAAAATCTTGACCCAAACCCCATAGATCCTGTGTACGACCACGAGAAGATTCTACGCAGGACTAGAGAGAAAGTGCCGGACCTGTTCTACTACCTGGACAGAAGCGTATCCTTACCCAAAGATAACATGTAGAGAATTGACGACCTTGAGTTTGATGAATTCTTCGAGAAAAATCTGTTCAGGTCTAAGTCATAAACCAGTTTGGACGAGATTGTTTTCGACCCGAAGAAATTCCAAGCCCTAATATAAATTAATATCCCTCATAATATGAACCCTGCCAGCCCAATTACATGACTTGCCTAAGAATTATAGCCAAAGAATCAGGCTCTACGACATTGAAGGAAATGTTTCCGCCCAGAGGCACTTGGACTGGTTTAATGATTTCGTCGACCTGAAGGAGGTAGCCTATGCAGATGCAAAAATGAGGCTATTTGCGCAAAGCCTTTTGAGAGATGTAATAAAATGGTTCAAGGCCCTCCCACTCGCGATCATTTGGGACTTCGTCGCTTTCGATATGTCATCCCTAAATAAATGTGGGGACAAGAAAAACCCTCTACAACTACTAACACAATACAATAATATGAGGAAATCATTGGAAAAGACAGTGAAGGAATTCTCAACCCGCTTCCTGAAGGTGTACAACTCAATCCCTGCGGAAGTCAAGCCGCCCCCCAGTGTTGTGAAGTTGTGGTACGCTGATTCCTTTGATAGTGGTTTCTCCCTATTGTTGAGAGAAACAAGATCAACGAGTCTAGATGCTATAATGAGTAACATTGTCGAAGTCGAAGTAAACATGATGGTGTCGGGAAAAACAAAACCAAGCTTCAACCGAAGTGACAAGAGACCCCAGGGAGATGCACAACCATCGACGTTGCAGTCCTCAGATGATAAATTCAACATGATGATTAAGAACATGGAGAAGTGGATGGAGAGAATGTCCATGGGAAATAGATCAGCTGCCCGAGAACATAATGACCCACAACTAAGGAATCAAAACCTCAGAAGGGGTCAAATCCCTCAGATCAGACAGAGGGAACAAAAAGAGGAAAGGGATCAAGGTGACTAGTAGATACAGCCTCCATTCTAGAACAACTACATGGATGAGGACTTCGTCCAGATGTTCGACAACCAGATGCATTGTTGCGACGACAAAAACCCATGCATGTTCTTGAAAAAGAGTGAGCATGATCGATATATGAGAAAAAATGACGAGTTCCTGTTGAAGATGAGCGATGATATGATACTCGAAACAGATGATGTGCCATATTGGGAGACATAAGAGTTCAGGAAAGGCTCTCAAAACACCATCATGTAGTTCCAGAAGAAGTACAACCTCCAGAGAAAAGACATGCCTACCAAGTCGCAACAAACGAACCCCATAAGGAAGCCTCCGATGGACACCTCTTCCACAAGAAGACCAAGGTCATATAGCATGACCAAGGATGCAGTGGAGAAGGCTAAGTTGAAAGAGGATGCCACCAAGAAATTTCAGGAGATAGGCTAGGAGGCGAGCATAAAAGAGGTAGAGAAAGTTTGTTCGCCTTTCAATTTTGAACATGAGATGGCCAAAATCAAGATTTCTGTCCTATTCAACGAACTCATTAGAAAAGGAGAGTATCGGGAACAAATCATTAAAATGATGAAAATGGGAGGGACCCCTAATACTTTGAATATCCAAGATGATCACCCTACTATCCTTTTTGGTCCATGCATTGAAGAGATAAATGATACCGAGGACGTCCCTCCTTTCTACGTCAGTCTAAAATTCCATGACATGACCTTGCATAATGCCATGCTAGATTCCAACATGTCGCACAAACTCATTCCAAAGGTGATCATGGATGAACTAGGTTTGGATATCACCAGGCCATATAAGGACCTTTTCTCTTTTGATTCGAGGAAAGTCAAGTGTTTGGGCCTTATCAAAGACCTAGTGGTGTCGTTGGCTCAAATCCCTGCTAATAACATGGTCATGGACGTAGTCATTGCAGACATACCCCCAAAGTTTGGCATGCTTCTATCAAGGTCATGGGCTATGAAGTTGAAGGGCACTTTGCAGATGGATATATCATACACCACCATCCCTATTTTTGGCCATGATCGAAGGCTATATAGAGAAGTGCTACTGAAATACATTGTAAGAAGCAAGACACATCCAAATAATCATCCTATATATGCCATCGACACTAAGTTGGGTTCTTCTATATTATACAATTACTTGAGTTTCGAAGAGGAAGGACCAACAACCATCATAACAGCTAACGAGAAAACTGCGTGGGAAACAATAGAGTGTGCTGACCCAAAATACCACACAAAAAATGGGGTGTGGAACATGATTTTTGACAATGGAGTCAATAGAGAAGGAGCTAGGGCTAGTGTATGGGTAAGACCCCCTGAAGCAAGCACAAAAATTTTCTCATACAATCTTGTGTTTGAATACACTAACAACATGGCCGAGTATGATGCACTAATATTGGGCTTACAAGTTTTGAAAGAATTGGGTTCGCAGAAGATAGAAGTGCGCAGAGATTTCGAGCTAATCATAAATCAAGTAAAGGGTGTATATCAGACCAAACACCCCAGGCTGAGAGCATACATATATTTGGCTCTGACCTCCTCGAAGGATTTTTCGAGTATGACCTATCTGCTATCCCTAGAGAGAAAAATCAAATCGCCGATGCGTTGGCCACCTCAGCCTCGGTTATTAAGATTCCCATCTTCCCAAAAAAAAGATATGAAATCGAGGTCAAGCACAAGTCGATAGTGCCTGATAATATCAAACATTGCCAAGTGTTTGATGATGACAAACAGGTGGAAATATTCCTCCTTATGAGAGATGGGTTCACTAATACAAACATTGATGAGGAATGTTGCAGCGACGAAGATGAGAGCGCGGATGCACGCAGTAACGACGACCCTTTCCAAAACCAGATGGCGGGAAGGGACATAATACAACTAAAAAATAATATCATTCCAAAGGGGTTGGTGCCACTGGAAAAGATGTATGATGAGAATGATGTGGCTAAAATCCCCAGCATCACTGTGAGCGAAGAAGACGTGGAAGATTGCAACATTGGGACTGAAGAGAACTTGAAGATCGTAAAATTATCAAAGACACTCAATATAGATATCAATAAGGACTACGTAAAGCTCATGAAGGATCTCCTAGACGTCTTCACATGGAGCTATGATGACCTGAAAGTATATGACACGAAAGTGATCCAACATGTTATCCCTCTCAAGGAAGATCAGAAACCTTTCAAACAAAAGATGAGATGGATAAATCCCCTATTGTTGTTGTTGATCGAGAGGGAGGTAAACAAAATTTTCGATGCCAAAATTATTGTTTCTTTGAGATTCTCGAAATGGGTAACTAATTTGGTACCCGTAAGAAAGAAAAGCGGCGAGATAAGTCTGTGTGTAGACTTCCAAAATTTAAACAAAGTGTCTCTCAAGGATCACTACCCCCTTCCTAAAATGGACTACATCCTGAAAAAGGTGGTGAGGTCCCAGAAGATATCTATGCTGGATGGGTTCTTAGGATATAATCAGATTATGGTCCACCTAGATGACAGAGAGAAAACAACTTTCACAACTCCATGGGGAATGCTCATGTACACCAAGATGCCGTTCAGCCTGATGAACGCTAGAGCCACTTTCTAGAGGGAAATGGACATCATGTTTTCTGATGAAAAGGACAAGTTCATCATGATTTATTTGGAAAACATCATAGTGTACTTTGACTCCGAAAAACAACATCTCAAGCACCTGAAGAAGGTTTTCCAGAAGTTTAGGAGGTTTGCATCTCACTAAAACCAATGAAATCACATTTCGGGGTGGAAGAAGGAAAGCTGTTAGGTCACATCATCTCCAAGGAAGGAATTAATATAGACCCTATCAGGGTTGAGGGAATCTTGAAGATTGGCACCCCACGCAGTAAAAAGGAGGTGCAATCCTTCCTGGGAAAGGTAAACTTCTTGAGGAGATTCATCCCAAACCTAGAGGAAATCATAAATCACATAACTTGCATGCTCATGAAGGGAAACGAGATCAAGTGGAACCCGGAGGCCAAGAGGTATTTTGTAGATATCAAAGTGGCACTGACTAAAGCTCCTGTGCTAGCCAGCCTGGATTTTATGAATGATTTCCTCCTGTTTTCGCTCGCCTCAGAACACACTATTTTCAGCATGCTGCTACAGAAAGACGAGCAAGACTTCGAAAAACCCATGGCCTATTTCATCCAGATGCTGCGTGATACTCCACTAAGGTATGAAATTATGGAAAAATAGGCATATGCCTTAGTGAAAGCCTTGAAAGAGTTCATGACATAAATATTGCACTCCCATTTCATCGCTTGTATACCCAACAATTCAGTAATGGATATCCTGACCCAACCAGACCTGGAAGGAAGGAGAGGCAAGTGGATAGAGGCCATGCTGGAATACGATCTTGAGATCAAACCTACAAAACTAATCAAAGGTTAGGGTCTTGCAAAGTTAATGGTGCAATCGGTCTGTGACATTATAGGGATGAATTTCATAGCTGATCTGTCGAAATTCCCTCAAGAAGAAAAAACTACGCAGGTGCCTCAACAGTTCATTGATTCGCCATGGTATGCAGACATCATCTATGTGTTGTAAAATCTCCAAGCCCCTCTAGGAGTGAGTAAGACTAAGGCCAGATTTCTCAAGCTAAAAGTGGTTAAGTTATACATCCTGGACAATTCACTCTACTGGAAAGGCCTTGGGGAATATTGTTGAGTTGTTTGTTGGAATATGACACGAAGCAGGCCATACAATAATTTCACAAAGGCGACTGTGGATGACACCACTATTAGAAGACCACCGCGCACAAAATCCTGAGGGCAGGTTATTACTAGCCTACAATTTTTGTTGATGTGTATAAAGAGGTCTCGAGCTGCCATGAATGTCAGATTTTCGATGGAAGAAGAAAGTTGTAGCCTTTGCCACTAAAGCCAATCTCACACGAAGCACCTTTCATGCAGTGGGGTCTAGATTTCATAGGGGAGATAAATCCTCCATCCTCCACGTAGAAAAAATGGATGCTCATGGCCACCAACTATTTCGTGAAATGGATAGAGGAAATCCCCACAAAGAAAGCTACCGATGCAATCATCATCCAATTCCTAGAGACAAACATCTTGTCGAGGTTCGGATGTCCCGTTAAGATCATAACAGACAATGCGGCCGCATTCAAGTCTAAGAGGATGGAGAAATTTTGTCAGGATTATAACATAACCCTAGGGAATTCTACGACGTACTATCCACAAGGAAATGGGTTAGCAGAATCCTCAAATAAGATCCTAACTAGGATAATCAAAAGACTCCTGCAAGACAATAAGAGAGCCTGACATAAAAATATTATCTACGCACTATGGGCAATTTTGGTTACACCAAGAAGTCCATGTCGACGTCGCCTTTCCATATCGTTTATGATGTGGATGTAATATTCCATACTTCACTGGGACCACTAGTCAGGACGTTGTTGCAAGAACAAGAGGTCGAGCCAGATGATGTGCAAAGGAGAATAAACCAGTCAATTCACACATAACAGGCAAGGGAACAGGTGTATAATCAACTGCAACTCCATTAGGAGAGTATAAAGAAAGCTTTCGATAAGCATTCTAAGCCAAAGTATTTTCAGTTGGGTGATATAGTATTGATATGGGATGGGAGAAATGAGGACAAAGGAAAGCATGGAAAGTTTGACCATCTTTGGACGGGTCCGTTCAGAATCAACACGTATTGCGAAAACAATGCTTATTTCCTAGAAGGATTAAATGGAGAATGCCTTGGTTGGGGGCCTGTAAATGATAGGTTCCTCAAGAATTACCTAATGAAATAAAATCTGTTTAAGTCATTTGTCATTGTAAATAGTCATTTTGTTTTTTGCGTCGAGCTAGTAGGTCAGCAGAAAATCGAAGCCCGAAATGAAGGCCCTAAGTTTATGCTGAAGTTTTAGAAGCTGCGTCAATAGGTTTAGTTTGTTTTCTGTCTGTCATTTATTTCTCTCAGTGTCTGAAGGTCAAATAAATCCTAATGGTCATGCACCTGGTCTACTTTTCTTTGCTACCTCGCAGGGAGGATAACATCCCCGTTGGATCCAGTTGTTAGTGCCGCCATTTTTCTTTCCAGTTAGAGTAATTTTTAAGTCACATTGTGACCCATGCATCCAAACATATGAAGTCAGGTATGTATCACCATGAGATCGAAGTCAACAAGTGGCCAGTTGGCCCTTGGAGACGGGAAGGGATGTCAGTGTCAAAACTTGCATAAGTGGTATGGGTATGTCTTTTCCAAATATTCAAGTTCCGTTAAGACACTAGTCTCTACATGCCCTGGGTCGAGTCAAGTAGTTAATGGAGGTTGCATCGGCAAGTACAACAACTATTATCAGTCCATCATAAAGGTCGAGGGAATGAAAAATCATGGCATTCGTATCATGCAGGCCCAACAAGCCTTATTTCCTATATCCTACATGTGGGCATTTGCCATGAAAAACCTGCAACTTGACTCAAAACATCTTGTCGCCATGAATTCACTATCCTCCAACATGATTCCTTCTTCGGTCTGAATCATTATATATCTTGGATGCTCAACACTCTTACTAGTCGTAGAATCAGGCCAACACTCTATTTTCAATTTCCCTCACACTGGTCGTGCCATGGCAACCTCTCTGAGCATGAGGAAAGGCACGTGGAGTAGAAAAATTGCAAGGTGCAAGCCCCAAAATGACTGGGAGTCATTCTCACCTATAGAAGACATTTCCAAAGATGTGAAAGGAGTTATTCCCTTACCTACAAATAAGATCAGATCAAACCGCACGGAACCAGAGAATGTAAAGTGGATGAAAAGGAAGCCCATGTGGCTCTCGCCAGCATGCGGAAAAAAATGAGTATGACTGGTAGTCGTCTCTGTGTCTGCACACATAAGACAAATCTTGGAAGTTTTGAAGGACACGTTTCCCCAAAGCACTCTACCATTTTGATAACAACCGTCACAATCAAACAACCACTTGCTGCGCACATTTTTTAGAAAATGAGTGTGCAACATAAATCAAAGCCATTATAGCAGATAACAAGTTCCTGACAGACACTTGTTTGGTCGGACACCTGATCAAAGGGATACACTGACACACCTTTCCTTCATATTGAGACCTGACCGATGATCAGATCCTCGTGGAAAATTTGCAAACAGTCATGGGTAAACCGACGTGATTGTTGTCTATTTTTGGAAAGCACCATGTGAAGAGTCTCCAATGCATGCTACTCAGTTTTCCTAGTTTTAGGGTTAGTAGTTAGAAAGAAAGGTATCCAAAGCGGCGCCCTCGTTTATATATCGATGTAAGCCAGGTTGGTTGAAAAAATTTGGTATAAACAGTAGCTATTGTATGTAATTTGAGTTTGACCGAAACTTAATGCAAAGGTCCTGTAAATTTGATGAAAATATTATGATTGTAGCAGTTGGATGTATTGTTCTCGTTTTATTGCATATGTGCTTCCTGTTATCTTTACTCATATCATTTTCTATCTAATTCAGAACTAATTTTTGAACCTGTGGATTCGTTGAGCAACGCTCCTTGTTTGTGCCATTTAGACAAAACATTTTTATTCTAAAAGCTAACTTTGAATTCACCCGCAGTGGTGCTCTGAGTCTCTTCCTATAATTTCTCTCTGCCACACATTACTACTTTGCACTGAAGATTGTTGCTTGCTTATCCTTTATCCTCTCAAAGTTCAGTCCCCGAGTCATTTGTTTTTGTTGTTTCCTTGAATCTACTCCATAGCCCAAATCTTACTTTATTGCGCCAATATAACTAGAAACCATTATATCAAAGGTGTTAAATCTAGACATTGCTTCAAAGCCATATCCCGCGCGGAGACAGAGTCTCCCGAGAGAGCCCTCTCTAGGTCCAAAAGTCTAGTTTTGGGCCTCAAAGTTGGTTGAAAAAGTTACCTTCGTCATCTTTTTATTAGCCGATCAGATTTATGGAGTGCTAAAACAATGGTGACATGGTAAGAAGTTGACATGGCATATTGGTTGGAAGTTGACTGGGTAGGTCGTACATGCCAGATGGACAAATCACATGGTGACATGTGGCAAGGGATAGCCAATGAGAGGCCACCACGTGGTGATCTCCCATTGGTCAATATTGGTTATAGTATATCAAAATACTATGGGATTCGATGGGGGTTGAACCCACGACCTCCCAAAGTCTTAACAAAGCCTCCATAATGATCATACCCCACACATGTTTCTTAACCTATCATGTTTTAAAATTTATTTGAATTTGTATTAAGTTTCATTTGGGGGAAAAAGGGGTCAAGGGCTAGCCCCCAACCCCTGGTATATATGTTAACACATGCGACCAATTACATAAGTGCATGGGGACAATAAGTGTTCCATCATAACCATATAATATATGGTTACAACCATATATTAAACCACCAATGAACATGCCAATAAAAATGATGGGATATATGGTGGTTGGTGGGGTTTGAACCCCCGACTTACCATATATACCCAACGTTTTAATCAACATACCACACATATGGTTTTTAAAAAAAAACCTTCTATGTTATATTTAATTCCTTCCTTGACATTCAAATTGTAGGTTAGGGCTTGCGTCCTATTTATTGGGCATGCAGACTGAGGAAGGAGGCATTAATTTTATGTAAAGGATTGTCTCGAAGTGTGTGCCTAAGGGTACATAGAATTTGAGGTACACCTTAAAGCATGCCGAGAGGTACCTTAACAAATTTCGAGAAATTTATACGCATTTTTCATGATTTTTCGCAAGGAATCCAATGGTGCACTTTGTTTCTACATTTGAGCAACATGTATAAATGTCATTGTAAAACAAAATCATTTGAGCATTTATAAAGAATGTCTCTAATGGAAGTGGACCTAGAGAGGTAGCCCAAATTGGGTGAACTCTGCTATCCTACTTGTGTATGTGATTTTATTATTGTTGTTCATTTCATGCTCAATTATTTGCAAAATATTTATCATTAAAGTGTATATGGTTAGATAAGTATTTCACATGTGATTTTCATACAATCAAGCGATCATTTTATTTTTAATTTCAAGTAGATGTATCTCATGTATTTAAAAGATTAATAAGAATCTAAAGATATTTTAGATCACCATCCCTAACCCCTTTGGGGGTTGGGGTGCTTCTATGGGTATCATATTCCAATCTACAACAGTCATGACACTTCAGGTGGATGAGTTTTCTACAATAGTTTCATTTGACAATCAAGTATAAGAAGGGTATTCATAAAAAGGTTGTAGATATGTTTTCAAGACCAATAGTTAATGCATCCACAATACTTAGGTATAATCCTTTAGCACATGAAATCTATGTTGAACAATATGCTAAGGATGATTATTTTAAATAAATATATGATGCATTAACTCACGAAAATCATCAATCAGATTATTATATGCATGACAATTTAATATATAATCTTGGGAAACTATGTATACCAAGAGATGAAAGAGTGAATTTAATTAGAGAAGCTCATACATATCTCATCTCTGGTCATTTCAGAGTTGGTAAGATAGTTGCACAGTTACAGAGGTATTTTTATTTGCCTCGAATGAATGAAACAATTTCCAAGTATATCAAAGGGTGTGTTCTGTGTGCCAGAAGAAAGCCCAACAAAAAATATCTAGGGTTATATATGCCACTTCCAGTACCTTATCAGCCATGGGAAATTATCTCCATGGACTTTGTAGGGGGTTTGTCGATGTCCAGGATAGGTCATGAGTATCTATATGTCATGGTGGACAGATTCAACAAGATGTGTATTTTGATGCCATGTAAGAAACATGCCATAGATGAGAAAACAACACAGATGTTTTTTTCTAATGTATGGGTTCATTTTGGACTTCCTACATCTATAATATTAGATCAAGACTCTCTCTTTTTGGGAAATTTTGGTCTCATTTATGGGAGCTAATGGACACTAAGTTGAAGAAGAGCACAAATTTCCATCCAAAGATAGATGGACAGACAGAGGTGGTAAACATAACAGTGGTACATCTAGTTCGAGGGTACTACAACAAGAATCCTAAGTTATGGGATGAACAATTATCTTATATAAAACATACCTATAATCATTCGATGCATTAATATACTCAAAAAACGCCTTTTGAAGTATGTTTGGGGCACTTTCCTAAAATGGAATTTGTTTTTGGAGAAGCAAGTAAAGAAGATAGACATGATGATATAGATCAAGCTAAAAGGTTCATTCAAAAGATTCAACGGGTACATCAAGAAGTATAGGAACAATTGGAGAAGAGAAAAGACAAGTATAATGTAAGGAACAATAAACATCAAGTTGATCATCAATTTGAAGATGGTGATAAAGTATGGTTACATATTAGAAAATACGGAATGAAAGGTGAAGGTAAAAAGTTGAGACCAATCCGGTATGGTCTATTCAAGATCTTGGAAAATATTGGTACTAATGCCTTTCATTTATATCTACCAGCCTACATGCTAATGTATTCAATGGTAAATGTTGATAATTTGAAGCTTTATGAGCCTCCTATGGTTATGGATGAAGATGAAAGTATTCAGGTTCCAATAGTTGATGATTTTTCTCCATAATATTTGGATGAGATATAAGGTGTTATTATTGACAGAAGAATCAAGACTTCACAACAAGGTGATGTGGAATATCTTCGATTTGGTCTTAAAGGGGTAAAACCAAGTAAACAAAAATGGATGGAGATCGAAGGGTGAGGGAACTCTACCCTCACTTAGTTGTTGAGTAATCAAAACTTTTGGTGGTCCAAAAGTCTTTCAATGGGGAGGAATGATCTAAGAGAATCCAAGAATTCTCATAGAGGTCCAAGATGATTTGGAATGTCCATAGAGGTCCAGAATGGTCCAAAAATGCTCAAAATTCAAATTTCCAAAATTCTCATGAAAATACCATCAATGCATAGATCTTGACGATAGCTTTCCAACGGTGCAAAAATTGCCTCAAATAGAGTTTGTATGAAAAAGTTATGAGCTGTCAAAGTTCTAGTCAAACCAGGTCAAAGGCCAAAGTCAACATAGGCAAAAGAGTGACACATGTCACCAATACAAGGGTAACACGTGTCACATGACTGTACATTCCGTAAAATGGTGACATGGAAAGAAGATGATGTGGCATTTTGGTTGGCAGCTAACTGGGTAGGTCGTACATGCTAGATGGACAAATCACATGGTGACACGTGGCAAGGGATAGCCAATGAGAGGTAGTCATGTGGTGACCTCCCATTGGCCAATATTGGTTATAGTCCATCAAAATACTATGGGAGTCAACAAGGGTCAAACCCGTGACCTCCCAAAGTCTTAACAAATCCTCCATAACCATCATACCCCACCCATGTTTCTTAACCTATCATGTTTTAAAATTTATTTGAATTTGTATTAAGTTACATTTAGGGGGGAAAAGGGGCCGAGGGATAGCCCCCAGCCCCTGGTATATATGTTAACACATGCGACGAATTCCATAAGCGCACAGGGCTAACGAAATTTCCATCGTAACCATATAATATATGGTTACAACCATATATTAAACCACCAACGAACATGCCAATAAAAACGATAGAATATATGGCGGTCAATGGGGATTGAACCCCCTACTTGCCATATATATAAAAAACATTTTAACCAACACACCACACATATGGTTTTTAAAAAAAAACCTGAGATTTTATATTTAATGCCTACCCCGAAATTCGAACCGTAGGTTAAGCCGTGCACCGTATTTAATGGGCATGTAGACTGAGGTAGGAGGAATTAATTTTATGTAGAGAATTGTCTTGAAGTGCATGCCTAAGGGTACATATACTTTGAGGTACACCATAAAGCATGTTGAGAGGTCATGTAATAGAATTTCGAGAACTTTATACTCATTTTGCACGATTTTTCGCAGGGAATCCAACAATGCACTATGTTTCTGCATTTGAACAACATGTAAAAATGTCATTGTAAAATGCAAGCATTTGAGAATTAATAAAGAAGGTCTCTATTGGAAGTGGACCCTGACTAGAGGTAGCCCAAATTGGGTGAAGTCCGTTATCCTACTTGTGTATGTGATTTCATTATTGTTGTTTATTTCATGCTCAATTATTTGCAAGATGTTTATCATTAAAGTGTATATGGTTAGATAAGTATTTCACATGTGATTTGCATACAGTCAAGAGATCATTTTATTTAGAATATCAATTAGATTTCTCTCATGTATTTAAAAGATTAATAAGCATCTAAGGATATTTCATATCACCGTCCCTAACCCCTTTGGTGTTAAGCCCTAATATTGGCTCATTACCACTTAATGGGGGCATATTAGATNTTTTATTTATGTCGGCTTTAGGCCATTAGTTGTAATTTAGATTAGTAATGTTATTTTATTTATGTCAGCTTTAAGCCATTAAACCTCCTAGTCTCCTATATATACCAAGGAGACATTTTCATTTTGAATCAT
>CBVK0100184608.1:0-19259 GCA_900067695.1 Picea abies
CCCTCTCAGTAATCCAACAAGGGTTTCCTCAGCATGAGCATGCATTCCTTGGCTTCCATTCCTCATCGTTCATTCCTATTAGCGTGCATTCCTAAAAAAACCATTTCAACTTTGAACCCATAAAACCATGGTCGAAATTCAAACATGGGAGTCCTCCACCACGGGCACAACAGTTGAAACACGCGGTTCCGAGGATGAAAAGCTCACTGTCAACAAATTCTAGGAGTGTGTTGATGCATGGAGAGACACAACAAATTGTCCAACAAGTATGTTAAATATCTTGAGAAGAGAAAAGGTTTTTGACTTTATGTTTGGACCCTTCAATTTAAAAAATGAGGAGACAGATGATGCCATAACTAATTATGATGATATAGCTATGGAACTGAAACTATTTGGGCAGAGCGTTTACTTAGACGATGATTTGCTTGCAAGAGCAATGAAAATTTCATGCAGAGGGGTGTTGAGGCCTCAACAACTCCCCTTAAATTTGTGCATAAATTTAGGGCCCCCCATTAAATTTTGGAAATTACTGCCTTCTCTTGTATTCAATTTTGTTTATTTGAAGGGATGGTTGGATTGTTTTCCTTTCTTTGATTGTTTTGTTTTACAATGATTCTTTTGGTTCGTCTTTCATGGAATGATGACTTGGTTATGTATTTATTTTGAAATGAAACCATCAGTGTAATTACATGCATATTTTGAATTGAAGTAAGGAGTTATTAAATGCATAATGATCTCAATTTTGATAATAAGTTTGTTTCGTCATGAAAGTAAGTTGTTTTGTTGCATTTTTCTCACATGAATAATTGTTGTGCCATTTGAGTCTTTTGTTCTCTAATCATTCAAAATTGTTTGTGTGCTCATATGAACTTATTCAGAGTGGTTCTATGCCTCAGTTTGCTTAAATTTGGGTTATCACTATGTTTCGCCACTTTCGTCAAGATTTAGTCTTCGGTGTATAAATGAGTTAACTAAGCATTTTAGAGAATCAAAATAATTCAATTAAAAACTAAAATTTAAGAAAGTTAATCCTTGAATTAAAAAATATATGTTAAAGAATGGAAACAAGCTGATAGTTTTGGATTTAAATGACATGAGCCTTCAACTTTTATTAAAAAACAATGCCATTTTGCATATCTATACTCTTTGACAAGACAAAATAATTCAATTAAGGCCTACACATTTGTAATTCATTCCATGCCTTGAAAAATATATTTAAAAGGTTATAGACGAGTTGATAGTCTTCAAATTCGAACGAGGCATCAATTTTACAAAATCTCTTACTTTATTTAAGAAGTAATTCTTGCACTATTTTTTTCGCCAATGAATATGATTATTCTTCTTCTTAAATTAGCCATGTTATTTCAGAAAAAACATTTAACGATAAAACTATTACATCATTAGCATGACAACTAATTCCAATTGAAATGTTGACTTCGTTTCATATTAATTAGTGGTTAGTGGTTAGGATATTTAAGAACTTCATCATTGTGCAAGTTTTATTGCTCCACTTGAAATAAAAATGAACTATGATCATTCCATCAAGTATATCATATAGACTTGTTTGAAATTAAGGTGTCTTAGGTGTGGCTAAGATGGTAGCTTGCATTATCATTTGCAACTTCATTTTTTCTATGGTTGATGTGTCTATTCATAATAATAATAAATGTTGTCTCTATTCATTTTAAAGGTTTTTGAAGTGTATTTATCAATAACCTAAGAATTCTATGTTTTCGCAGGTTCCAAAGAATAATGAAAAAGCTACTAACTCGCGTGGAAGCTAACATGAAAAAGCTACTAACTCATCAAACACGAAGGCGCGTAGTGATGGGTGCGAGCTCATGACAATTTGTATGTGAAGGAAGCCGATGAATCATTTTATATATTCAATTATTTATTTGAATTAAAATGAATAGTTTGGTTTCTTATTATGAATATGAAACTTTCTATTCACAAAAAGTTAACTTTAGGCTCATCATCATTTTTATTATTATTAATAATTAGTTATAGCATTACATTCACATTATTAATTTAGATTGTATTTAGGTTCTAAGAAAGTATTATCGAAAGTATTCTTTTGAAGAGCAATTCATTCACTCGCAACCAAGCCCACATACTAGTGGATATTGCCAATGTAAACACATATAGGTCTATTTTGGGACCTTAATTGGGTGATGCTCCCATGTTGCAGGAGGAATTTTTTGGCCTGACAACAAGGGGGAGCAACATTTAACTCCAAAAAATATCCCATGGTAGAAAAGATTGAGATGCTCTGCAAAATATGTGGGCAAAAGTTATTTGTTCCCAGGAATGATTTAAGAATGCTAGATGTTCCCTAGGGACTATACAAGTCTTTGATTCAACTTGTCCTTAAGATAATTATGAATCATCATGAGACTGATGCTTACAGTGACTGCATGAGGCTAGTCATTTATTGGGTTGAAGACAGGGTCGTAGATGTCCATCATCTATTGGCTAAAAAGTTACATTCTGCCCTTGAAGAAAGTAAAAAAGAAGAAGATTAAGTTCAATTTCCCATGCACATTGCAGAAAATTATTGATTTATATCGACCCGGTGACCAAATGAGCCCTCTTAAAACTTACATAAGGAGATAAAAAACAAATAAAATCATTGAGGAAGTACCTAAACGGACTGCAGTTGATGGTGTGGAAATTTGTTATGATATAGTTTCCCAAGATGGAGTTAATGTTGTTAGAACTTTAAGAGACCTACATGAATCTACAAATGAAGTTGAGGAACAAGGAGGTATGGACAATTATATGGAATTAGACAATGATGATTTTTGTGTTACTTTAGAATGTACAATTAATAGAATTCCTCCTAAAATGACTTTACTTGAGTATAATGTCCTTGTTATGGGCGTTGATTCTACCTCTCCAAGTTCAAATTTGAACAATCCAACATACATTTTGATAACAGATTCGTTTCCTCGGTATTTGATAGAATGATGCATTACAAACTAGTTGCAATGGAGGATTCTTCCTCTATACATAGTTGGAAGGAAAAGTGTGAGCTAAAGCACGAGGATAATATTGAATGCTTGAAGAACATTGCAAGTCGACAATCAACAATTGTGAAGCAAATACAAGAATCAAGCAATGCAATAAAGGGAAAAGATCGTGTTATTGTTGGATTACAAAGTGAGGTATATGAAATTACAAAGGAATGTAAGAGGGAGATTGATAATACCAAGGCAATGTGTAGAGCCTAGTTATTTTTAGGACTCAAAGTAATTAAAAGTTTTATAAAATCTCCTACTTTAATGACTAAAATTTAGTTTAGAATTTCTTTCATGATTTTCTTATACTTGGAATAAACCAAGAATGGATAGTAACACATAATAATGATAACAACATAATAATATCAACAACAACAACAAAATAATGATAACAACAACATAATACATACCTCCACCTGCAAGTTGGTTTATCTAGTCCATTTTTTGTTTGATCATGTTCTAGTTCTTGCCCAGTCTGAATATTGACCTCCCAACCAACTAGGAACAACCTCTCCAACTCCCTAGCTCCAGGAATCTTTATAGTTTCCTGGCCCTCGAGCCCAAAATTCTCAGCAACAACAGTGCCCTGTGAGAGTTCCCCAAAACAATTCTTCCAATTTCCTCCTCTTCCTCTATCTTTCAGAAATTCAGAAATACTCAAACAAAAAATGAGATCCTTCTTTCAAGTCCCCCCTTCTTTCTTATTCTCCTCTCTCAAATCCCCCTCAATAATTCCCAACAACCTTATCACCCCATTAATTCCCCAACAGCCTTATCCCCCCATTAATTACTTCACCCACCTTTTAATAATAATATAATAAAAGACTTATTAATATATTTTAATAATTAATTAAATTTAAATTAAAAACTATGATAATATTAATCAATTTGGGCTGTTACATACACCCACCCTTCAAGAAACTTCATCCCGAAGTTAGAGTTATTTACAATAGAAGGGTAACGACACACGATTCATACATTCACGACAAATAATCAACATCATCAATTTAAAACACTTGTACATACTAGTGTACATGTGCAAGGCATACATGTGTAGCTAGCACATACAAGACTCACACATGTACTAATAAAAATAATTATCACACCTAAAGTAATTCTTGTATGTGTCCAATCCAATCAATGAGACCATTCATTTCATAAAAGATAGTAAACTATTTAAAATGTTCACAAAATTCCTCAATTACAATAATTTAGCACAACTAACATTTACTTAGATAATTGTAGTTTAGTTAAGTAAATATAAACATACATATATACATAATTTTTTTTTTCAAAAAGAGGAAATCGAGAAATTCTTCTATAAGGCGAAATCCCCACACACTCTCAACTACTTCTATTCATCCTTCCTCCCTAACTTACTTCCATCTTCCATCCCTATCCTTCCTTTGCTGGACTATCTTTGAGCATCAACTATATTGACCTAACTCTAAATAGAACCCGTAAACAAAAGTGTCAACTCTCTTGACCAAGATTCCCCAATAGGCAATCGACAATCATCATCACACGTCTAGGGGAGTGTGAGCTAACACCATCCTCCCATGACTCTAGGTTTCATAGGATACATGGTAGGAAATGCCTCCACCCCTCCTAATAGGACTAGGGTCCACACCCTACCATGGAATATATAGTGGCACTGTGTTGCTAGGAATTTTGTCATCGTATATTCATTTTTAGGCAGTCTCACCACCTGAATACCTGAACTGGTCCACATACCATAGCAATGCATTCGAACCAACATAATTTCACATACAAATATTCATACCATATTGTTTCTCACTCGGTGTTCACAACATCAACCTTTTATCATCATTATTCTTTGGCTATTTCATAGCCTATTGACCTGCAGATTAGTTTATAACACAAACTCATAAATATTTATGCTTTATCATCATGTAAATGCATTTAACCATAATATCAATTCGGTATCCACGTACCAACAACTTTAAATGTCAAAATTTTCAAGTTAGAATAGATTGCATAATATCCATCATAATTCAAATAACGTTAAACATTCATAGAATTGACATTCACATAATAGATTGAATAATATCTATCATCATTCAAATAACGTTAAAAATTCATAGAATTGACATTCACATAGGTTCATACGTCTTAAAAGTTCAAGTGTATCATTAATAGTTTCACAGTGAATAGAAAATAAAGGTGATTAGGCCTTAGGTAATTCTAGCTATCTAAGTCAAAAGGTGGCATTACATACACCCAACCTTCGGGAGACATATTCCCGAGGTGGTAAAAAATGTGAGGGATGATCTCGTCGTAAGGTCTCGACATCCTCCCAAATAGCAGATCCTGGGCTATAGTTGTCCCACTAGACCTTAACTTGGTCTACCAGAAAGGTTCCTGAGTTGTTGGACCCTACGGCCCAATATGCGTAACGGTTCTATCGTGAGGGTTCCCGCGTCCAATACCTGCAATTCCTTCCAATTAAGCTTATGAGATTCGTCAGCAACATAATGACGTAGAATAGATACATGAAAAACATTATGAGTTTTATACAAGTGGGGTGGAAGTACGAGACGATAGGCAACGGGTCCAATTCTCTCTTGGATTTTGAATGGCCCTATAAATCGAGGTGACAACTTTGTCCCCTTCCTGAACCGAATGGTACTCTTATTAGCCCTGATACGAATGAAAACTTGATCTCCCATTTTATAACTTCGGTTAGTCCTATGTGCATCAGCATAACTTTTATGTCTATCCTATGCTTCCTTTAGTCGTTGCCTAATCTGAATCACCCGTTCCTCCATCTCTTGAATCAATTCTGGCCCAACTGTCACTCGGTCTTCTAACCTTTCCCAACTTAATGGTGTTCTGCATGGCCTTCCATACAGAGCTTTGTAGGGTGGCATTCCAATGGAGCTATGAAAACTGTCATTGTAGGCGAACTCTACCAAAGGTAGGTACCTCTCCCAATGGGTTTGATTATCCATAACATACATCCTAATCATGTGTTCCATAACCTGATTTACTCTCTTAGTTTTCCCATATGTTTCAGGATGATAAGTTGTGCTTAAATTCAACTAAGTTTCCAATGCTGACTGCAAACTTGTCCAAAACCTAGAAGTGAATCGGGAGTCCCTATCTGAAATGATATTCATGGGTAACCCATGCAAACGAATGACCTTACTTATAAACATGCGTGCCACATCAGTGACATCGTAAGTGTCTCTAACCAGAATAAAATGAGCACTCTTGGTCAACTTATCAACTATCACAAGAATGAAATTATGTCTATGCGATGTGAGCAACAATCCCACGACAAAATCCATAGAAATGACTTCCCATTTGGACAGAGGAACATCATACAGTTGTAGGAGACCTGTCGGGTGGTGGTGGTTAGATTTCACTTGTTGACACTCTAGGCACTTGGCGACGAAATGGACTACATCATGCTTCACTCCTACCCAGAAGAAAAGCTTCTTCATGTCTGCGTACATTTTCTTCACACCCAGATGTGCACAATAAAGTGCTCTATGGGCTTCCTTGAGTATGATGCTTCGAATATCCCCACCTTTGGGGATGTACATCCTTCCTTGATATCTTAATAATCCATCTGCTTCCAGGCTATATGCTTCATACTTTGGATCTAATTGCCTTCCACTTTGGAGGGTTGAAATAACCTTTAAATACCAACTATCTCCAATAAGTTTCTCCAACACACACTCCCTCAAATTAAATTTTAAGGGTACCAAGGAGAAGACACGTGGTCTCTTTCTCAAGGCATCCACGACCACATTATCCTTTCCTTTGATGTACAAAATTCCAAAATTGTACTCACTCATAAACTCACTCCATCGCCTCTGCCTGACATTGAGATCCCTTTGAATGAATAGATGCTTTAAGATTTCATGGTCCATTTTGATCTCAAAGTTTCGCCCCACTAGATAGTGCCTCCAAAGTTTCAGAGCTAGCATTATAGCTACCAACTCTAAATCATGAGTAGTGTAAATCTCCTCATGTTGCTTCAACTTCCTTGACGCATATGCTATCACTTCTCCATCCTGCATTAGCATGACCCCCAACACTTGCTTCGAGGCATCCATGCACACTGTGAAGTCTTTTTCCATATCCGACACTTGTAGAATTGGTGCACTAGTTAGTAACCTCTTAAGCTTGATGAATGAAATATCACACTCTTATGTCCATTCATACCTGACCCCCTTGCGTTGCAAAGTGGTGATGGGTTTCGATTTTTTAGATAACCCTTCCACAAATATCTGATAATAACCCGCTAGCCCCATGAAGCTTCTTACCTCATGAGATTTTTTTGGTATTGGGCATTCCATAATGGCCTTTACCTTTTCTCGGTCCACATAGATTCCTTCACTAGAAATGATATGACCTAAATAGTGAATTTCTTTCTGGAAGAAAAAACGCTTTGACAACTTGCCATACAATTTGTTCTCTCTAAGGCACGACAACACCACTCGCAAGTGTTCCTCATGCTCTCTTTCATTCTTGGAATAGATAAGAATATCATCCAGAAAGACCTATACAAAGCGGTCTAAGTACTTTTGGAATACACCATTCATGAGGCTCATGAATACTACTAGCTCACTGGTCAAACCAAAAGGTACTACAACGAACTCGTAATGCCCAAACCGAGTTCGAAATGCATTTTTAGGAATATCGACTTCCTTAATCCTTAACTGGTGATACCTTGATCGCAGATTAATTTTTGAGAACATTGTTGCTCCTTTCATCTGATCAAAGAGATCATCTATCCATGGCATTGGGTACCTATTTTTCACTGTAGCATGGTTCAAGTCCCTGTAATCTATACACATTCATAAGGAACCATCCTTCTTCTTGACAAAAATTACTGATGCACCCCAAGGTGAGACACTAGGCCTTATTAGCCCTAAGTCAAGTAGTTACTTCAACTGCATTTGCAACTCACAAAGGTCTGGCATTGTCATCCTATACAGAGTCATGGAAATTGGCTCTGCACCATGTTTTAGCTCAATGGTAAAATCAAACTCCCTCTCAGGAGGTAACCCTGACAACTCTTTCGGAAAAACATCCTTAAACTCTGACAATACTAGATATTGATCCAAGGAGGGTCCTTTCCCTTCATTCACTGCTTCTACTACATACAATCGACAACCTTGTCTTATGCAACGTTTAACCTTCATGGTCGAGGTAAAGCGTAGAGACACTTTCCTCTGTACACCGTGGATCTCTACTGACCTTCCTTCATTGTCAATACATAGCACCCTTTTTGCGAAACAATAAACCATAGCTCGATGGGATTCTAACCAATCCATTTCGATGATTAGGTCATACATCCTGAGAGAAATGACGTATACCTTCAACCTAATATTACACACCCCCTGGTCTACTAGACAATTATCAATGCTAGGTCCTACTGCTTGTTTTTCCCCCAAAGCCATATCGACTTGTTTAAAGTCATCGTGCTCGTAGGCTACCAAGCCACACTTTCCTAATGCACAAGGTGAAATGAAACTATCTGTAGCATCAGAATCAAATAAGATTTTAACTTTGACATGATTTGTCTCACCCGACGACTGTTGGATCATGTTGTCATCGATGCCAATGGTTTGCATGTTGTCATTGATGCCAATGGTTTGATTGATTGATATCATTGATTTATGTCAAGTGATGGATTGATTAATAGTATTGATTGGTTGTTAAGTTGTCATTGTATATGATGAATTGTCCTTGATGAGAATGATAGATGTCAAAGTGGAAACCAATTGATAAAAATGGATCATTGATATGATGCATTGATGAAGATGGATCAATGAGTTGTCATTGATACATGATGATGCATAGTTTGTTTGATGACTCATTATTGTCTTATCATGATCAATAAGGTGCACAAATGGATGAACTCCAAAGTGGTCCCCTTATGGTGAAATCCCTCACGGGAAGATGCTTTNCTTTGCGGATTGAGTTATCCTAGAAGAATGGTTGGAGGACCCATGCTTGTATGTGGAATAATGAGATGAAGATCAATGAAGTTGTTGGTGAAACTATCCTAGATGGATAGTACTTGTCATGCCATTTTCGGTGGTATGTGGAATGTCACATAACTCCTCATGGTTTGAGAGTTATGGTCGTACGAAGATGAAGGACCCCCATATGTTGGCTTGAAGCCCACATGGTCAAAGAAGTCAAAGTGACCTAAAATAAGAAATCATTATTTAAATGATAAAGTAAAGTGACAAAGTCAAGGTGGATTATTTAAATAATAAAGTAAGGTGAAAAAATCAAGAAGGAATATTTAAATGATAAAGTATTGGAGAACTTTCTATTTAAGGAGTGTGGTTAACCCTAAAATAAGGAAAATAGGTTAAGTGACCTAGAAATCGGTTAAGTGACTTAAAAATGGGTTAAGTGACCTAGAGGATGAAAGTATAAATAAGAAGCTAGGATATCTTGTGAAAGTCACATTATTTTTGGAGAGAATCCTTTATGTGGATCAATGGAGAGATTCTTGTGAGATTATCCTGTGGAGTATTGATGGAGAGCTTCTTGTGAGAGTATCTTTGGTGTGGATCTCTTGAGAATGATTGAAGATATATTCCGAGGAAGAAAGTGAGAGGAGGACCTCATGGACGCATCAAATTTTCGGCAATGTCGGAGATCTTGACGGAAAAAGTCTCGAAGCTTCAGAAACCCTAGTTTTTGAGGTATACACGGGTTGTAATAGGCCAGGGCACGTACACATGCGAGATGTATGAGGAAAGGGCGTGTACGGTGGATGGAATGATGAAGACTTGTGTTTGAGATGGTGTCAAGCTCTCAGATGATGAGGCAGGTTCCATATCTATCATTGAGACATTGATATGGTTACATTATGTCTTGATGGATACCATTGTTTGATATGTTGTGAATGCTTAGGGAATTCTTGGTATGGCTTCTATGATATGATTCAGTTTGGATGATTTGGTTGATGGAGTGAGTAGTACTCTATTGATTCAGTGGTGACATGATTGCTATGGTATACTAGTTGTTTATACATGATTGAGTTAACATTCATATTGATTTGTTGTAGAGCATGAGCAAGCTATTAGAGAGCTTAGATGTGTTATGACTGGCTGGTGGTCAGATTGGACAGTCATAGACATAAGAGAATGATATATTGATTGCAAAGAATATGAGCTGATCTTGAAGGACAAACCCTAACATCTCAAGAATATATATGCAGGTTGTTGTATACACTGGGCACATACACACGCAGGCTGTAGTGAGCCAGGGAGCATACACACACTAGCTACACTACTGACAGGTCGTGTACCTGTTGACAGATTGATATCTGTTGAGGATTGTTGCCTCATCTCAGTTGGTGCTGAGTATGTAAGCTCAGTCTTGCATAATGGAGCTGGTGCTCTTGAAGAGTTATACTCTATTTAGTTGTTGCTGAAAAACCCACAGATTGTTGTCCATAATAAAAATAAAAAGTTGTATATACATCTTGTGTTCTTTGTGTTCCTTGTGGTGATGACTTGTTGATGATATTGTGATGATATATGTTGTTGATATATGTTCACATCTAACTGGTTATAAATGACAGCAAAGGGTAATAAATAAATGTTGAATGTTAATTAAGAAGTTTTGTATAAGAGGGAAGATTTGGGAAAAGAGCCCCACACTCATTCACCCCCCCTCTAAGTGTGGTAAGTATGTTCAACAATTGGTATCAAAGTCGGCCTTCTCTACAAGCCTTAACAAGCTTGAAGGAGATCCATAGACACACAAATGGATGAAGAAGTTTCAATCCTTGATGAGGAAAACTATTCTACTTGGAGAATAGAGATGAGAATACATTTGAAGGAAATGGGAGCAACTATTTGGAAGGCAACCATTAGTGGATCAGTTTCGTTGAAGAACAAGTCAAAGTTTGTAGCTCAAAGGGAAGGAAAGAAATCCATTGACACTCAAGACCATTCTTAGTGGACTCTCAAGCCCTATTAAAGAGAGCATGGGACAATGCACCTCCACCAAGGATCTATGGCTAAATATAGAGGATACATATCAAAAAAAGAACGAGAAAAAAGATATTGAAGATCACTCCATCAAGATCACTAAAGGTAAAGAATCTCCAAAAATCCTAGATTGTATTATTTCTAAATGTGATCTTGAAAACATTTCAAGTGAAGATAAAGAATCAAGTGATGATAGCACAAGGGAAGATCTTGAATACATTCCAAATGAAGGCGAACAATTGTGTGTTGATTTTGGCAAAAAGGAAGATAGTGAAGATATTTCAAATGAAGGTAAAGAACCCTCAAAAACCCTTGATTGCAATGATGATGATGGATTTTTCTCTGCAAGTGAAGAAGAAGATATAGAAACAGTTTGTGTAAAGTTTGATGGTTATTATCCCATGAAAAGAATAGAAGAAAATCTATTAAAACTTCAAAAGGAAGTTGAAGAGGGTTTATATAGATATAGAAGTGATCATTATTATATAGACTATAACTATCTTTTGGATAACACTAAGAAGTTTTTTAGGAGGAGTCTAAGGCACATCTTGAAGTTAAAAGAAATGATCAAGGAACAAGAAGAAAACAATGAGACACAATTAAAAGAAAATGAAGAAGAGATCACAAGATTAAAGAATGGAAAAGAAGATATGAATGTAGATGATGAGATTAGCAAAAGTTTTGAAACCATTGTTCATCTCAAGACCCAAATTTAATAAGCCAAAAGAATAGAGAAACTATTGAAGAATCAAATAAATGAAAAGGAAGAGTCATGTAGTAAGTTAGAAGCTGAAATTGCTGACCTTAGAAAGAAGATGGAAAATTCAAACAAATTCTTGAATAGCTCACGAATCTTGGATGAGATCTTGGAAAGTCAAAGACCATCATGTGATAAATCAGGTCTTGGATAGAAAGAAGAAGATACACATGCTGAAGCAAGCACCTCAAAGAAACATGAAGTAAGTCCATCAAAGAAAGAAGACAATGTTGCAAAACAACCATCTACACAAGGCAAAGAAAATTTCAAAAGAACAAAGCAAGAAAGACATCAAGAAGCTATTCTTGGGACACCAAAGCAAAGGTATGGAAGTATTTTTCATGGGCATTGTTATTCATGTAATGGATATGGTCACAAATCTTTTGAGTGTAGATCTTTTGAAAGGAGATATAATGGAAGATTTTATAACACCATGAGGTGTTGGAGATGTGATCAAGTAGGACACATTGTTGTTCACTGTAACACCATGAGATGCTACAGTTGTAGTGGATTTGGCCACAAATCCTAGGAGTGTTGGAACACAAGAAGAAAGTCCATGATGAGAACTTCAAATAGCATGGCTAGAAGAAGGAGTGAAGTAAGAAAGGGAGACATATTTGAAAAGCTGGATGCTAAGAGCTCAAGTTCTGAGGAGCAGGGTCATCTACAAAAGTGGGTTAAGAAGAAAAAGAAGCCAGAACAGGATGAAAGACTGAAGGGAAGCTCAAGCAAGTCATCTACCGAAGCATATGTAGGTGACATTGGTATCAGTCACGTACATACGTGTGCTGACCTTGAATAGGTCGCGTACATACTCTCTCTGTTGTGTAGTAGGCCGCGTATATGTTGTAAAGCCTTGGGAAAAAGGAAATGCACATAGGTTGCAGCTTAATGTGATGGTACAATTTTGTGTTGTTGGGTCTGACATTGTTTATTGCAGGTTCTGACACTGTTTGCTACAAGTTTTCATGGTTCTATGTTAGATCATTTAAGGTGACGATATAAAATAAATCTTGGGTACATGGCACTAACCCATGAGTATGGATTGATGTTGATCTGTGGGGGTACATGGCTGGTACATATTTTAGTTTCATCGATATATATTAGGATGTATTATTGGAAGCATATGTTTGATATAATGGTGTATACACTTGGAATGAGGTTCATCATTTTGTGGTATTGGTACATGGTGGTGTACATGTTTTGGTACACTCATATATGGCATATGCTTGATGATGCTATGTTGTTGGTATTACATGATTAACACAACAATTGGTATTTGTTTGAAACATGATTATGGTATTTGGTTCATGATGGAGACATATCATGAAGGATATAACACATGGTTGGCATATTGGTAGATGCACATGGTTGGCATATTGGTAGATGCACATGTTGGCATGTTGATAGAGGCATATGATTGATACATTCCATGGATGATATCTTTTGGCACATTACATGATGTTGATATACATGGTTGATGTACATAGGTGTTGTGCATGATGAGCACACATTTTGGCACATGATGTACTTAGTTGATATTTTACGCATGATTATCTATTTTTGACACATCTTTTGTTTCATGATGGTTGGTATGGAATGAGTTTGATGCATGAACAGGTCCAAGGATCATTATATGGTAGCATATTGTTGATCTTGCATAGAAGATAGGGGGAGACATACCCATAGGGGGAGTCATTCTTCTTCCCATGATTCTAGGAGGATATATTTATCAGATGTTCATCTAGAAAAGAGCCATATATTTGAAGAAAGAGCACAAAGGCATGATTCCAGGAGGAGCGATGATCACATGGGGAGTATGAGCAATGTATTTTCAGCATTACATCAGAGTGATATCCCTTGTTAAAAAAGGGAGATATTATTCAGAGGAAGATCAAAGGCATTCAGATAGGGGGAGCAACCCCAAGAGGAGAATGGCCCTTTACCATTTATGCCAAAGGGGGAGAGATAGTCACATTGATGTGATTGATGATTATTGATTGGGAGAGATAATCACAATTGGGAGAGTCACATTGACTATTGCTGATATGATTGATGTTTACTAATAGGGAGAGATAGTCATATTGATATGATTGATGACTATTGATGTAGAGCATGCCTTGTCTACATGTTTGACATCAATAATTGGTAATTGGTGTTGACATCAATGTTGGTATTGCCATCAATGCCAAAGGGGGATATTGTTGGATCATGTTGTCATTGATGCCAATGGTTTGCATGTTGTCATTAATGCCAATGGTTTGATTGATTGATAGTCTTGATTGGTTGTTAAGTTGTCATTGTATATGATGAATTGTCCTTGATGAGAATGATATATGTAAAAGTGGAAACCAATTGATAAAAATGGATCATTGATATGATGCATAGATGAATATGGATCAATGAGTTGTCATTGATACATGATGATGCATAGTTTGTTTGATATCTCATTATTGTCTTATCATGATCAATAAGGTGCACAAATGGATGAATTCCAAAGTGGTCCCCTTATGGTGAAATCCCTCACAGGAAGACGCTTTGCGGATTGAGTTATCCTAGAAGTATGGTTGGAGGACCCATGCTTGTATGTGGAATAATGAGATGAAGATCAATGAATTTGTTGGTGAAACTATCCTAGATGGATAGTGTTTGTCATGCCATTTTCGGTGGTATGTGGAATGTCACATAACTCCTCATGGTTTGAGAGTTATGGCCTTATGAAGATGAAGGACCCCCATATGTTGGTTTGAAGCCCACAAGGTCAAAGAAGTCAAAGTGACCTAAAAGAAGAAATCATTATTTAAATGATAAAGTAAATTGATAAAGTAAATTGACAAAGTCAAGGTGGATTATTTAAATAATAAAGTAAGGTGAAAAAATCAAGAAGGAATATTTAAATGATAAAGTATTGGAGAACTTTCTATTTAAGGAAAGTGGTTAACCCTAAAATAAGGAAAATAGGTTAAGTGACCTAGAAATAGGTTAAGTGACCTAAAAATGGGTTAAGTGACCTAGAGGATGAAAATATAAATAAGAAGCTAGGATCTCTTATGAAAGACACATTTTTTTTGGAGAGAATCCTTTGTGTGGATCAATGGAGAGCTTCTTGTGAGATTATCTTGTGGAGTATTGATGGAGAGCTTCTTGTGAGAGCATATTTGGTTTGGATCTCTTGAGCATGATTGAAGATATATTTTGAGGAAGAAAGCGAGAAGAGGACCTCATGGACACATCAAAGTTTTTACAATGTCAGAGATCTTGATGGTAAAAGTCTCAGAGCTTCAGAAACCCTAGTTTCTGAGGTATACACGGGCTGTAATGGGCCAGGCGTGTACACACGCAGGTTGTATGAGGAAAGGGCGCGTACGGTGGATGGAATGATGAAGACTTGTGTTTGAGCTGGTGTCAAGCTCTTGGATGATGAGGTAGGTTCCAGATCTGCATTCTATGGGCTTAGATATATCATTGAGACACTGGTATGGTTACATTATGTCTTGATGGATACCATTGTTTGATATGTTGTGAATTCTTAGGGAATTCTTGGTATGGATTCTATGATATGATTCAGTTTGGATGATTTGGTTGATGGAGTGAGCAATACTCTTTTGATTCAGTGGTGACATGATTGTTATGGTATACTAGTTGTTTATACATGATTGAGATAACATTCATATTGATTTGTTGTGGAGCATGAGCAAGCTATTAGAGAGCTTAGATGTGTTATGATTGGTTGGTGGTCAGATTGGACAGTGATAGACATAAGAGAATGATATATTGATTGCAGAGAATCAGAGTTGATCTTGAAGGAAAAACCCTAACAACTCAAGAATATATACACAGGCTGTTGTATACACTGGGCACATACACACACGGGCTATAGTGAGCCAGGGCACGTACACACGCTAGCTTCACTACTGACAGGTCACGTACCTGTTGAAAAATTGACATATGTTGAGGATTGTTGCCTCATCTCAGTTGGTGATGAGTATGTAAGCTGAGTCTTACATAATGGAGTTGGTGCTCTTGAAGAGTTGTTCTCTATTCAATTATTGCTGAAAAACCCCTGTATTGTTGTCCATAATAAATAAATAAAATTGTACATACATCTTGTGTTCTTTGTGTTCCTTGTGGTGATGACTTGTTGATGATATTGTGATGATATATGTTGTTGATATATGTTTACATCTAACTGGTTATAAATGACAACAAAGGGTAATGAATAAATGTTGAATGTTAATTAAGAAGTTTTGTATAAGGAGGAAGATTTGGGAAAAGAGCCCCACACTCATTCACCCCCCCTCTAAGTGTGGTAAGTGTGTCCAACAACGACTCCACCATCGTGGATCGATGTTTTGTCTGACGATTATTAACCGCTGCATAAATATGGTGGCTACTACTTGCTCTTCCCATCAAGGTCTTTCCTTTTCTATAAATAAATCTTGTTTGTGATTCTAGGAAATCACGCTGGTAATGGGGTCCTCCACACCCCCAATAAGTAACACGAGATGGAACCTGCGCACTACAATATGACGGTCTCTGAAATTAGTTCCTTCCCCTGGAGCCCCTGCCCCTACTTGCTACTCCCTGAGAAAGTCATGGACCTGTTTATGTTGTTGGCGATGAGTGGTATGCTACACTCACTACCATTGAAGTACATGTAGCAACTTCTCTAGGTGCGATTCTATTGTTGCAAGGAGGTGGAATAGATATTCCTCCCCTAGAGAAGGTCCTAGGGGCCTTCCCCATGAATCCAAGATGTTGTGGAAAGGTTGATCTCATACCTCCATTTAATCTCATATGTTCCTCCATGTAACGTGCATTTTCAACTGCTTCAGCTACTGACGACAGTTTCCACATCCATACCATGACCCTTATCTTAGGTTTTAACCCATACGCAAAACATTTTGCCTGTCGTTGATCAATATCCATGTAGGAGACATATTTTACCGACTCCATGAACCTGATCTCATACTCTTCCACGGTCTGTTGGGTCACATATTTGTCCATATTATCATCATCTATAGACATCCATTCCATCCCTTCTTCATCCTATTATCGTTAATTTATCATTCCATTTTCCATACATTTGCTACAACTGCTCATAAAATGACATATTATTCATGTTATGCTCTAGTGGTTAATAATGATTATTCTTCCTTCATTTTTAATGAATTAAAGACTGTTATGCATGATTTTTCTGATGATGGTTTGATGAGTGATTTTATGTATCAATAGTTGCAGCAGTCAAGGTTCCAACCTCCAAATGACACATGTGAGTTCCAGCTCGTGGTTAATTGTTTTCAGTGAAAAACGTGGCAGATAAGGAGAGATGAATTTGCGTGGAATATTGTGAGCAGATGAGGATGAATCTCGAAAATCCGAGACATGGGTTTTGTTCAGAATGGGCCCATTTGTGTTTTTCTTGGGTCGTTTTCCAATTGGAGCTACGGTTTGAGAGAAATCACTAGTTCTTTAAAAGGGTATTTTTCCAGATTTACAGTTACGACCGATTCTCTAAACTTAGCAATTTGTTTGAGCAACCCAGGGATTTGGGGATTTGATTTGTATAAATAAGACCTCTTCAATTAGGATAGAGTCAGTCATGAAATTATATAGAATTTATTTGTAAGAAAGAGCTGAACTTATGTAATTTCTGAGTTTTCTTCAATAATACAAAGGAGTTGATGGATCTGCAATTATGTGCAACTTTCTCTTAATCTTGTAAGTCTTTTGGCCACGCATGCTAGGTGAGGCAGGGCCCCATCAATCTGGTATGTGTTGGTCTTATTCATTTACTTGTATTTTTCTTTTCGTTGTCTTAATTTATCTTGGTTTATGATTAGTTGATCATTGCTTACAGTTGTGTGTTGTTTATTAGATTGTTGTTACAATAAGATTTAATTCATGTTGCTATTACTTCATTTTGTTAATACTCCTTTAATTTATGTAAGAGTGTGGTAGTGATTTTATTTCAGCTGAGTGTATTTTCAAGCAAGAGAGGATTTGATTGATTTTAAGTTATGTGTTTTATTTTATTAAATAGATAATAGTGTTAGTTGGGATTTGTTGCTTGCATATATTGTGCACGGTAACTTTGAAATAAAAGACTTCCTCGGGTTGACAAATTAAATAGTTGGGCAAATGATACAATGCAATTAATTCAACATTAGTTCAGCCCAATGTAACGACTGTTGTTCCCTTGAGTGTAGTTTCTATTCATTTGAAAGGAACAACTGTCGTTCCCTTCGCGTGACTATTATTCCTTTGAGTGTAGTTGTTGTTCATTTGAAAGGAACAACTGTCGTTCCTTTCGTGCGACTATTGTTTCTTTGAGTATCGTTGTTGTTCATTTGAATGGAGCAACTGTCGTTCCCTTTACGATTGTTGTTCCTTTATAGGTTTTGCATCTCTAGAGGTTGGGTATTGAAAACAAAAGGTAAGAACCTACGTAGGTAACAAGTAAAATGCTTATGCCAATGCTTACCTTTGGATGATGCATAGAGGTTGTTTTTAGGACATATTTAGAGCTCAACACGATCGTGCTTCTCTGAACTAGAGAATTAAATGATCCTACCTGTCGTTCCTAGTAGTAAACTGACAAATATTTCCTCCGGAACCTTTCTTCAAAAATATCCCATGAGACGGTGTTTGGGGTAAGGTGCAACTATCTCTCCAGATTACCCCACCAATTCAAGGCACTATCCCTCAACTGAAATATTTCTATCTTCTCCTTAGATGTGGAAGCATAGTCCCTTAAGGTGAAATGCCATGTCATTCCTTCCAACCATGCCTCTGCACGTTCACTTGCATGACCACCAACAAAATCTATGTTGATTAAGGTTGGTTGTCATTGATGTCAACCCTTGAAGAAAGCCCCATAGCACAAAGGTTTGGGTAATGGACCCACTATTGTTTGATGTAAATATGACTCATTATTGTTTTTTCATGGTTGATAAGAAGTAAATATGGATGAACTCCAAAGTGGTCATCTTATGGTGAAAGCCCTCACGAGAAGACGCTTTGTGGAGTAAGAGAAACCATGCTTAATTATAGAATAATGAGATGAAGTAAAGCGAATTTGTTAGGGAAAATATCCTATATGGATAGTGCTTGTCATGCCATTTCCGGTGGTATGTGGAACGTCACATAATTCCTCACGGTTAGAGAGTTATGGCCATGAGAAGTTGGAGACCCCAGGTTTGGGTAATGGACCCAAGTTTGTTTGATGGGTAACTATATGCGTTATAATATATTTTCAGATAATACTATTCTATATGGATAGTACATGTCATGCAATTTCTGGTGGTATGTATAACGTCACATAACTCCTCACGGTTTGAGAGTTATGGCCTTACAAAGTTGGAGGACCCTCGGTCAAAGTAATCAAAGTGGTTTAAGAGATTTTAAAAGGTAAATAATAAAATGAAGTGACGAGTGTATTATAATTCAAAGTGAATACAAATAAATAATTTCAATAATAAATTTAAT
>CBVK0100184609.1:1560-19257 GCA_900067695.1 Picea abies
AGCCTAGTACCATAGCACTAATTGGTGTATGTGATGGTACTGATGAGGTATCAATGAATTTAGGAACACTGCCCAAAATTGGGGGTAAGTTTCTCAAGCATCTAGAATGGTAGGGGTTACTATGGTTCCCCTATGATTCTATCCTAGAGGTGGGTGTGTGAAAAATAGTGTTGAAGAATGATAGGACAAATTGCTTTAAAATTACTTTAAACAATGTATTCATAAAACTGCATGTACTCAAGTGGTGAAAATCATACATCAAGACAATGTGAAAAGTGGTTTGGGATTTTTCTAACTCCTCGTGGGGGAATAAAAATCAAATAACAAGTGCACATGTCCTATCCGACGTAGCTTCCTCCTCTCAAAAAACACTGGACCTCCAAAAAAGCACTCGATAGTGGGGTTGAAACCCACTTTAGGAGAAACTAGTGAAGGGATGAACAATCAGTTATAATGAGAGGTGAAGGGGGCATATCACGGAAGTACTAGCGATATTTCCCAACAGTCATTCAAAATATGATTGAGGTGCGATTTCAACCCACAACTGCCACCTTGGGTAGATAAAATCTATATTGGAATACTAAGCTACCTCCATCAAGCACGACATTTATATTTTCGGCCTCATAAATCGATCATAGGATGGATGCTTTCCAAGGGTTGGGTGACCCAAGGAGTCATGCACAGAACAAATGGACCTTGGCCTTTGACCCTTCATGGGTGTCTCCATGCCTTATGGTATAGGAATGTTTGAGTGGGAGGATTTTGGTACCCTAATTCAAAACTTTCCAAGTTTCAAGTGAGAAAATGATGATGGGGAGTTATTTGGATCCCTATCCCCAAAATCATAACTAAGACTACCAAATTCTCTTGTGTTCCTCTTGTGGAGGTTAGAAAGTGGGTTGGTTATGGTTATTTTTAGAATGTGAGAGTAGGCTATGAATCTGGGTTCATGGACCAATTTCATTCTTTATGATGGCTTGCAAAAAAACCTTTTACTAAACAAATGAAGTCCACAAGAGTTTCAAGTATCTAGAAAAAGGGTTTTTGAATGAGTAAGAGTGTGTGCAAGGAGTGGCGATGGTGATTTTTTTTTAATAAATTAAATTCAAGTTTTTCACATGGTGGACATCGTGTGGTCCTTTACTTGTCTTGTTTAGATAACTTACTAAATTTGTTCAAATGACCCTTGCAAACAAAAGAATCTTTAAGCTAATATGGTGGATATGGCAATCCTTACTGTGACTCCTTTATCTCCCTATGATGTTTTGTAATCTAAGAAAGATTGAAAAACTATGCCTAGATTGTGATCATATGGGCATGTATGGGCACTTTCAATGCTTTTATGCCCCCTATGTGATTTTACTCTAGAGATTTTAAACTATCCTAAGATTGTGCACATGTGGGAATGTATGGGCCCTTACAAGTCTTAAATTTAAGTCCCTAAATTAGCTAAGAGGTATTGGCATCTCCTAGAAATTGGTTGATTTTTCTTTAACGGAGATGAAGACTTGTTTAGGAAATCCCTTTTCTGATTTCCAAGATCACACTAGGGTGTGAGGAAAGATCATACTCCAAGATCACTTAAATAGGTTTCTAGTCCCAAATTAGTGTAGTGAATTTATAAAAGGAAAAACAGATAATGAAATTCACATGCTAAGCTTTAGTCCATCTCTGTGGCAAGTAAGGAAGTAAATAATACAAGGGTTCTTTATATCCTCCCTAAATGTCTAGGTGTGGTTTTAAGATAAGTATGCAAGATTGGATATCCAAGCCTAATTTTAATGGATTTTACAATAGTGCATAAATCAACTCTAATCTACTTGGTGGAAGTGATTTTCTCAAACCTTATAATTTTGCAAATTTAAGACAGGTGCGTGACAGAATCAGAAACAGTGGCACACATTGCGCAGACCACATGGTTTGAGCATTTTGAAAGAGTGCATATGTGTGTGGACCGAGCGCATGTTTGTCCCGAACCCGTGTGAATGCAGAGAAATTGGTGGGACGTAAATTTTGAACAAATTCTCTCTTTGTGGGGTAAAATCCTACTCTCAAAGGGTGAGATTAGGCTAGTTTTGACCTTTGCACATGCAAACAAGTAAGAAATAAAAGTATAACATCCTAATTGGGGATAATTTTGATTCAAATCCCCAGTATGGTCATCAATCTATTGCATTCCTTTTGTCACAAGGGTGAGAAAAAGGAGGTCCCTTAACTATCTAGTTAGGCTATCCAGAAAGCACAAAAAAGAGTTAGTTGGTTAGTGGTTCAACTAACATAAAGAAACAAGGAAATAAAACTGAACTAAGCATGTAACAAATGAAATAGATGCAATAAAGAGACACGAGGAATAGCTACCAAATGAGACTGATCTTCGAATTGATAAGACCTTGGAGAAATATGGGAACTTATGAGTCCCCTCTTCCTCCTTGGGAAGGCTATTGAGTCCCTAAATGCAAAGATTTCTCTCTTCTAACAATGGCTAAAACTGAAAATACAATGGTGACAAATTGATGGTTGAACTTCTCAAGAAGAGATAGGAATAACCCTTTCTATGAATGCTCAAAGATTTCTAAGAGGAAGATGGATTCTCAAATACAAATTGAACAACATAAAAATACTCAAATTGTTTCTTCCTTTTTTCATACAATGGCCCTTTATTTATAGGAGGATGGCAAGTTTTTTCCAAACTAGTTTCCAATGTGAATGGGAGGTCTTTGGAGGTACCTCCCATCCCTTTGAGTGACCCCAAGGCATAATTTAGGGGCTATTTTGGGTATGGGGGAGATCCACTCCATCCCATAAGTGGTTGAGGCTTGACAAAAATCATCAATGTGTTGTTTCCACATTTGTACGGTTTTTTTGTCTATTAGTTGGGCAGTCCGTGCACTGTGTGCATTGTACACCATGTTAGCCCACGCGGATGTGCACATGTTGAGAGTGCTTAATACACGAGGTACTTCAAAACCAATTTTGTATAGTTTTGTGCTTATATTTCCAAACCGAGTGTAATCCTTCCATAATTATTGGTAGTGTGTTGTGCTTGTGCTGATTGTTTCTTCCATTGTCTATGTTTGTGGTGAGAAATTTTTTGGTCATAACACCAAGTACATATAATTCAATTGGGAACAACACGAAACTTAACACATAAGTAAACAACAACAAAAAATGTGATCCAATATCAAGAAAAACAATGAACATCCCAAACATGCATGATCTATACTATAATGTTATAGAATACATGAAAGAGACAAAATCCAACATCTATATGTTTGACATCTACTTATTAACACAACAACGTGACCTTATTCATGATGCTTTTGACCCGAGTTATACTCAGAAAATGATCATTGCTACTACTGAAAACATCTCTCTGAATGGTGAGTTGAAGGAGGTGCACAAAGTGGAAATTGCGACAACTATAAATGCAACAAGCATAGGTTCATACTCAAAGTCCTAGGTTCCACCTTTTCTTCTCACTTGTGAAATTTTCAATTTCAATGTGCATAATGTTTTGGTAGATTCATGTGCATCCTCTAACATCATGCCTTTTTTAGTATGCAAAAATATAAATGATTTCCCACAAATGACTAAAATGAGAATCATACAGTTGGATATAACAAATGTTAAAGTAAAAGGAGAACTTGGAGATGTCTTAATTAGGCTTCCATCCGACTTTAGAGTGCATCAAACTATAGATATCGTTGTTGTTACCATAAAGTTATGGCTTGTTGTTGAGAAGGGATTAGTCGGCTAAACTTCAGGGTTAGTTTTTCATCCACTGGTCCCGCCCGTGGCTTCCTCATCAAGGAAAAACAAATCAGATTTGAGTAAATAGTGAAGTTCATCTGGAACACACAGTAACATAATTGGAAGGTAAGAACGAACCTATCAGTTTTGTACATTCCATTTTGGGTAACTATTTATTTGAGACTGACCATGGATGTTATGAATCATAGACATCTGAAGTACAACCAAACTTACAATCCGAACTCCTTCCACGAACACATAAGACTACTTGTAACATATTAACTAACTTAGGCTTTAGCTCAATTAACAAAACAAAAATTTCTAACATGTGGTCCATGTTCTTTGATGGCTCCAGGACACAAGATGGAGCCGAGGTGAGATGTGTGTTGATTGATCCTGAACAACATAAGACACTCATATCCCATTGCCTAGAATTTGAGTGCACTAATAACTCTGCAAAATATGAAGCCTTAGTCCAAGGTCTAAAAAGGGCCATTGATCTCAAGGTGAAATACCTTAAAGTTTTTGGTGATTCAGAAATAATCATTCAACAGGTATGAAATACCATTCATTTCTTGTCACCATATCTAAAAGGATATAAACAAGAGGTATTGAATATTCTCTTCTCTTTTGACACATTCAACATCACTTCTATACCCTAGAATCAAAATATTGATGCAGATATATTGACCAATGCAACATCTAGGTTCATAGCTCTTGATGATGGTTTTTCCATTGAAATGATTTTTAGGCCTTCAATACTAGATAACATCACGAACTAATGAGTATTCAATAACAATATTCATATTATCAACTTTCTTAACAGTTCAAATACTTTCCAATATGCAATGTTTGATGATGAGGCCCATCAGCAAAACCTGTGGACATATAGGGATGAGGAAAGAAAAGTGAAAGAAAAATGCATCCCAAAGAATGTTCTAACCCTTGAAAAACTATTCGATCTGCAATCTAAGTTCAAGAGCCCTGCTAATATGAAGAACAATAGTTCACCCATGATGAATTTTTTGGTCAATCTAGGGACCTCTTAACAACCCAAGTATGTCAACATCAACACCTATTGTTCAGAGGTAGAAAAACACACATTGATAGAGATGTTCAAGAGGTGTCGAGATGTCTTTTCTTGGACTTATGACACCCGGATAATCCAACACGTGATCCCCATTAAAGAGGGTGCCAATCCATATAGGAAAATGCTCAAAAAAATACATCCAATTCTCGAATCTCTTATCCAGAATGAAATTAATAAACTGTTAGATGATCGAATCATTTTCAAAGTTTGATATTCAACTCGGGTATCTAACATTGTTCCCGTTAGGAAGAATTCAGGATAAATCAGAATATGTATAGATTTTTGGAATCTGAACTGAACTTCCAACAAATGTGATTACCCTGTTCATGGGGAACAAAGCTTGCAACTCGTCTCTGGCTCCAAGTTGTTTTCTTGATATGATAGGTTTTCATGATACAATCAGGTTCTCATGGCATAACCCAACCGATTGAAAACCACATCCAGGATTAAGTGGGGGACACATGTATACAAAATAATGACCTTTGGTTTAATGAAAGAAGGTGCTACATTTCAAAGGGAAATGTCTATCGCTTTCAAAGGGTTAATTGGTCAAATCATAGCGGTCTATATCGACGATGTCCCTATTTAATCAAAGAAAAGGGAAGATCAACCAAAACATATGAAATGAATATTTGAACGATGTAGAAAGTCTGGGATCTCATTGAATCCAAAAAAGACTATTTTTCGTTGTTTTAGAAGGAATACTACTGGGACATGTGATTTCCAAATATGAAATTTTGGTGGATCTGGAAAGAACAAAATCCATTTTGCAAATCCCTCCACCACATAGCAAGAAATCAATGTAATCCTTTTGAGGAAAAATCATGTTCATGAGAATATTTATTCCAGAATTTGTCGAAATTGTTAAACCACTTCAACGAATGATTAAGAAAGATGTTTAGTTCAAATGGACACCTATAAAAAAGGAAGCATTTGAGAATATCAAAGTTGCTATAGTTGTTTCCCCATCTCTATGAAGTCAAGATTTCACCAAGCATTTCTTACTATACACCTTTGTGTCTAATCATTCCTTTGAAACAATGCTCACATAGAAGGATGATCAATGAGACAAATAACCCATCACATTCATGAGAACTGTACTACAAGGTGCTTAGTTGAACTATCCACGGGCAGAAAAACAATGTCCATAAAACAAACAAATGGTTTAGACCTTACATTTTGAAGAATCACACGAAATTTATCGTCCCTCATTTGGAGGTCAGATGTCTTTTCATCCAAAGAGATATGGGGGAGAGACAATTTAATTGGATGATGAACTTACAAGAATACAACCTAGAGTTTAAACCAGCCAACGTCGTTAAAGGTCGAGGCATTTTTAAAATGATGACATAGGATACCAATGATGAATATCAAGAAGAGGACAAATGGAAATAGGAACCGATGATGTATACACAACATTATCATTACATCCTAGTGGTTGAAGGATCATACTATAATGATCTCAATTATTACCTTCAACATGACACAACTCCAGATCACCTCAACGCCAAACAGAAAAGAGCACTAAGATCGAAGTATCTTCCATATCATCAGGTACATGACATTCTACTTCGAAAGAATTATGATGGAGTATTACTTTGGTGCCTAAAAAATCAAGACATAGATAAATTCCTTAAAGATATGCATGATGGGACAACAAGAGGCCATTTCTCAGGAGACACAACAACTCACAAGATATTGAGAGTTGGATACTACTAGCCTACACAGTTCAAAGATGCACATGCATTTTTACGAAGATGTGAAGCATGTCAGAAGGCCGTAGAAAGAGAGTATAAAGATGATGTCCCGCTCCAACCTGTTATTGTTGAAGAACCTTTCAAATAATGGGGGTTGCACATTATTGGTGAGATTAATCCCCATTCCTCCAAGAAACATAGGTATATCCTAAATGCTACTAATTATTTTATGTGATGGACTGAATCAATACCTCTGATCAAGGTGAATGAATAAGTAGTGATTAATTTCCATGAACAATACATTATCGCAATGTTTGGGGTACATAACTCTCTCATATTTGATAATGCAACTTATTTTCCATCATTGAAGTTATCTAAGTTTTCTTTAGAAAAGGGAATTACTTTTAAGTACTCATCAAACTACTATCCTCAAGATAACGGTTTGGATGAATCCACAAAGAAGAACCTAATCCATATCCTCAAACGAACCGTGGCTGATCAATAGAGAAATTGGCACAAAGCTCTACAAAATCTGCTCTGGGATGATCATGTCACTCCTAAGGCCTCTATAGGGACTTTATCATGTATCCTTGTATATAGGAAAGATATTATTTTACCAAAAAACATATACCTTCCTTCTCTATACCTCACCCAACCGTCTCGAGGGAGTGAATGTCCCATCATCCAACGACATATCAATACCTTGTTGAAACTAGAAGAAAATTGTGCTAAATCTAAAAGATAATTTGAAACTCATCAACAAAATGTTAAATATTGATTTGATAAGAAATCTTCTGGTGATAAAGAGTTCCAAGTTGGGGATTTAGTCCTCAAATGGGACTAGCCACATGAAGATAAATGAAATCATTCAAAATTCCAACAATTATGGCTTAGGCCCTACATTATTAAAGAGAAAATTGGCTAGGGTACTTATCGATTACAAAATATTCAAGGAGAACTTGAAGTTATCCCCATTAATGGATAGATTCTCAAGCACTATATTATATAGCCTTCTTGGAAACTCCCCCCTTGTGGATACCATTTTACAAAGATTCAAGGCTTCGCCCAATGTGTCTCCATTTCTTTTTCTAGGCACTACAACCCTCCATTTTCTTGTCATGTATGTACAAAATCCTCTCAAGAAAATGGGGCCTCTTTTTATTTTTTCAACCTTTAAAATATCCCCAATTGGCTTCTTTATCTTGCTCTAAAATCGTTCCTCAAGTCTCACCTTTCCTAAGTTCACATTCCTCAAATCAGAAGCAATTGGAAATTTTCAAGATTGTGTCTTTTTGGATTTTTCAACAAAGTTAATTGAAACTCATCCAATGTGAATTGGAGGAGTTACCTTCAACTCCTCCAATGCAATCTAAGGAGTTCCCCCTAACTTTGTTGATGATCTTTGACTAGTTCACTATTTTTTTCCCAATTGGCCTCTTCCATCGACCGACTTAGACATGAAATTGGAGGAGTTGGAATCAACTCCTCCAATTTCATTGGAGAAGTTGTTCCCATATCTCTAGACGAATACTGAAACACTTTGTGCTAATTTCCCTAATGTACATTAGAGGACTTCCCACAAATTCCTCCGATGTACATCGTAGGACTTGCTAGCAACCCTGTCGATTTTTAGTGATGCCACCTAACCACATTTAATGTTGAAATCGTCTGACTTATAAATTCATTTTTTTCCCATCCATTCTCATTACTTCATTTGAGCACCAAGGACAGAAAGACATTTCCCGAGAAAGATCGTGTCGAGCCCTAACCTACTCATCCTCAATTGATTGCAAGCCTCCATGTGTCAGCAAGCTCCAAGTGAGCCCTTGATGCCTAGTCCCAGAAATTTTATATGGTTAGGGTTTTCTTTGCTACTTCTTTTCCCTTCCTTTTAAAAGAGAAAAAAAACCTCTCCCACACCCCTCTCAATGATCATTTTCTACAAGTCCAAGGAATTACCTCTGTGGGACACAATAGCACCTCGAGCCCATTTGAAAAATATAGGGTTAACATAACACTCCCTGATACAATCCCTTTGGCCATAATTTTTTCATAGATGCAAACAAAGAACCCTAAGACTCGATTAAGATATAAAATCTCCTATCTATCTCATTTAGTTGCAATTGATACAATAGTTACTTTATCCTCAAGAAGGGTCGAATTTGACCCCTCGGTTATGGTCCCTTTGAGGCTTAACTGTTTTTGAAAATTTCCCATGGTGGATCGGTGACCTTAATGCAGAAAACTCCCAGAACCATCATAAGACTTCGTATGAACTCACCCGATAGCCATCGACCAAGTTCACATAAACTTTCCTGACTCACAATTATAAACAATTAGAGTACTTACTCTTAACTCCTCTGATGTATCGAAGGAGTTCCTATTAACTCCTCCATTCCATCAAAGTAGTTAATCTCAAATCTTTCGCTCACCCTCAACGTCATTTCTTTATCGAAGCTCTTAACATCAACTAGGTCGATAGTCATTGGAGTTTTTAACATTAACTATGTTGATATTCATCAGAGCACTAGTCATTAACATTTTTTATTTTCATCGGAGAAGTTGACATTAACTCGTCTGGTTTTGAACTTATAAGAACTTTTAAAGCCATTTTCTTCTCTGATTTTCACCAGATTACTAAGCATGGATTCTATAATTTTATCATCATCAGATGATGATATCCCACCAAGCATCAACTCACGCAAATCCTCTGGTATTTCAATATTCTTGGTTAGACTAAATTTTTCATTAGTTGTGATTTTAATCTTCGCACTAGTCCCACCTTTTCCTTGCAGGTTTAGATATGACTCCCAAAAGAGCATCAAGTAAGGCATCTATCATTGAGGCCTCTGGTAGTGGTCCAAAGACCCAAGATGAACCATATATATTTGGAGCCACATATGGTGACACCTATGAACTCTTGGATAAGCAGGGTTAGACACTGAAGTGGGGTGATATGTATCACATGTTTAATAAATCAAGTTTCCCTACCGAGGCCGAAGAGAAAGATGATCTAAAAATATTAAAAAATATATGGAGATCTGGGATACTCAGAGTCACAGCCCACATTATTGTCTTTCCTTGTCTCAATGCTATCATTTGGATCATAAAACATGTTGACCTGGGAAGTAGATGTGTTCACAATGCCAAAGGGGATCCCATAACATCATTTCAACCCAAGGACTTGGAAAAATGTTATCACCTTGACAAAGGAGAAAGAAAGCTAGATAATAATTTTCTTGACGAGTTCCAACACACAACTAAATAACTATGCCCCAAGTGGTACAAACCAGATAAACAGTTCAAGCACAGGCCCAAGGGAGGTTACCCCACAATTTCCTCTAGGAGACCCTACCAATATATGGTTTCTATATTGTGCCGATTGTATGGTGAACTAGATGCATCTCAGTTATCCCTATCGTACATGTCTTTGATCTATTATTGTGCATATGAGGGATTGTTGTTCAATTGGGATGACATTTTATCAGTAAATTTGATAGTGGCTCTCCCCACGATCATAAAATCTTGTCTCGAGACCTTCCCAATTTTTCATATGTCCTCATACCTCATAGACATTATGTGTGTAGCCCATCAGTACCCAAGGATGGGATGGAAATGTCATCCCTCAGATCCAGAAATCCACATATACTGTAAAGTTCTTTGGGAGCACAAGTATCAAACATAATATCAGAAGATACGTGAACATTTCTTGGCCCCCTTATATGAATTCATTTCTTTTTACAACGAACCCATGCATGGATGATCAGGCGATAACCTTCATAAGAAGAATTGAGAATTGGTATCTCATGGAACATGGAATCTATATAAGGGTGTTCGGTGCTATGAATCCCTCTCATCTACTTCCTTGATTCATGACTAATAAATTAGTGCTCTAGGAAATAACGTATCAAACAATAATCCATGGAGTAGGGGGGAGATTGTACCGAGGTAAGAAATAAATATGGCCACCACTACCGCTATATGTAGGCACCTACTTCTTCGAAAAAACCAAACAAGCACAAGAAGAGGTAAACACTCTCTTGTCTTACCATTTTGGAGAAGAGTCATTCTGAAGGCATGACCCCAAAAACGCCATAAAATACCACTTCAACAAAGTAGGGCTCCCCTGGGAATACACGACAAATATTTTGGATGAGGAGGAAGTGCATCAAAATGCATAGAGAAATGATGACATTATATTCCAGTGGTCAGGTCAACCCGTAGGAAGGATCGTGGATGAAGAAAGAGAAAGAGAAGAAGCTCAAAGAAGGCAGAATATGAATCAATAGAAGGATCATCTCCCATTTCCATCTCTGGGCACTGAGGATCGATAAAAGAAGAAGAAACACCAGCCGATAAGAAAATGAGAGATAACATGAAAGTCTACAAGAACCAAAATGATGCTGCCAAGAAGAAGAGGAAGATTGAAGTAGAAAAGGATAAATCCATATCTGAATTAGCAACCTTAGATAAAGCTGAAGAAAATGACGCAACATAAAGGGACACCGAATAGAAAGAGACAAGGAAAAAAGGAACAAAAAAAGAAAGAGAAGTCATGTAAAAGGAAACCAAGGAGGTGGATGGTAAGGCAACCGAAGAAGAGAGACAAAAGAAATATGCTAAGACTAGGAATGATGACACTCAACTAATGGATACTGGCACCCAAGAGGTATCCATAGTAGGCACCAACACACAAACACCAAACAATGGTTTGGGACTAGGGATTTGGGCTCTGTTTCAACCAAGTTAGGTCCCCAATCTGAGAAGATTCACTTATGACAACAAGATTGTGCAAGATTGTGCAAGAGGAAGTAAACAAAGTGCCAAAAACTTGAGGAATATTGTTCTCAGTCCTTACATAGGTTCCCATAATAGGAGATTTAAGAGAAAATCCAATAGCCACTGCCTCAGCTGTCACTGCTTTCATGAATGCTAATGAAGACAATAATCAAAGGTTATGCCACCAGAACCAGGAAAATGAAGCCAAAATCAAGGAACTAGAACATAAAATCCTGCAAATGAAGGTAGACGAGAGAAGTGTCCAGAGCTTTAGGGGAAAGCGCTGAGAAAGTAAGTACAAATATGGAAGAAGCCATCATAGATATGTATGTACATTTGCATCTCTTCCAGCAAGCCTCCACCACTATTATAGATCATCATGGTCAGGTACAAGCAAAGATGACACAGTTTAGCATGATGTTGGAAAGGATGGGTTACATTGACCAATGGATTATAGAGAATCTTGATGCATCGAATGAGCTTTATTTCCCCTCTAAAATAGAGAGGAAAACAAATATATTTTCATTAGAATGTTTTTAACAAGATGGGAAAGGAGATGAGAAAGAAACTACCAAATCAATGGAAATATGCTTGAAACTATGCAAGGGCACTCAAGAATTAATTAAAGTTTGTCGACTTCCATTAGAAGAACTTGGGCAGAACCTGGTCATGGAGGAGTTAGAGGAAAAAATTCAATACAACACTAACCATCGGTGAATAGTCATAAAATCAACCACCAAAATGACCACAGACTTGATAGAGCAACATATTGTACAACCTACCAAAGTCCACACCATGATCCAAGAATTCATGGCTACTTTGTCTAAATATATGCAAGTCATTGAAGACAACTTAGCTATGCACATTGCAATACTAGAGGAATTACTCTATCGAAGGATCATTTCTTTGTACAACCATGTAGAGGTGTGGACAATTTACCTCTAAGACATGAATCCTGAATATGACAAAATAACAATCAGAAACTGCTATTTATTGAAATAATGTAACTACGAAGAGCATTCTTATTATTGGATTAAATCCCGATTGTGGATTAATCATTATTATTATTTTGTTATTGGATTAAATCCCCATTGAGGATTAATCATGTAATTATTATTATTTTTATTATTAGATTAATCCCCATTGAGGATTAATCATGTCGGTAATTGTATAAGGACCAAATCCCCTTTTGCGGATTGGTCATTGGACAATTACAATGTGCAGAATAAGAAGTCGGCCCCAGCAGTTATAATGAAAGGGCGGAATTAATAAAAGGTGGGTTTACCCACCCAGAGTGAGAGGTTGGCCCTGCCAGATGGTGACTTAAAAGGTGGGTTTACCCACCCAGAGTGAGAGGTCGGCCCTGCCAGATGGCGACTCTTCACACGTGCCAGATTGATATAAATAAGAGGCTAGCTCCTCACTTCTAACAAACACTTCACTTGCTCATTCTCTTATGAGGCAAGCTACAATTCCAAGTTGGAGAGAGGAGAAGAAGGGTGGTGCATCTCTAGAGGAGGACTTTCTCTGTATTGGTTGAGTTATCTCTTGAACATTGTATAAGCTATTTATGATAAGGAAGTTTTGCTGGGTTTTCTTCCCCTAGAGGATTTCCCAGGATAAATGTTGTGTCTCTTGTGGATGTGTATTTCTCAGTGATCTTGTTCTTATTATGCTCTCATCTTATGAAATGCAAAGAACTATAATAATGGCATAAACATTAACACTATTACATATCTTCTATTTTGTCTTGTTCTCAACCAACTCCTATTTTGTCTTGATTATGTATACTTGTCACTAAGAAAAAGGGAACTAAATAGTTTGTAATAGATGCTTCAAGAGGAATGTAAAGGGTCACATAGCAGTTACAAATAATTGTATAAATGAAAGAAGATGCCCATTTTGTAGGGGCTTTTCAAGCACTTTATAGAATCAAGAACTAATTTAAGGACATACACTCTGTTAATGAATATTGAGAAGCCCTCAGGGACAATTTTTGAAGAAAGAACAATTTATGTGTGAAGCTATCTTTCTATGAACTATTTCTAGTGGGATGTATTTTATTCACATTGAATATAAGAGTGTTTGTTTGCTTGTAGACCGATCTTATGCATTCAATGTTATTCTACAGTTTTGATTATTCTTTCATATATATTCAAGTCTCGAGCTTGTTGAATTGTTAACGTATGGAAAAATATAATTTAGACTATTTTGGTTATATGTATGTATGCACATGTTTATGACCTGGCACCTTCATTTCAACTACCCATGTGGGGGTTTTATGTAAAGTTTGGTTTCATTTAAAACTCACCTGGTTACTTTAGTATTCTCCTAGCTAGGATAGGGTAGGATAGATTAACAATAGATTAGATTTATTTTAATACATAGTCTTCATATACATATTTAAATTCCATAACTATCCACCATCCACCTTCATCAATAGATTGGACTGCAACCGATAAAACCCAAAAAAACAACAATGGCAGTCAGGCCAAATTATGGATGGGTCTCCTAAACCAAATGATGCATAGTCTAGTTGGGACCATGTATCGGGGAGTACCCCTTACTGTTGCAGTGTGAATTATTCCCTATCAACATAGTGTTAGTATCAAATTATGACAACACATGATCACTAAAAACATTCACTATAATTTTGGCAGCTTTCTCGAGCTCATACTGCTCTTCTAATCTTTTGATTTTCTGCTTGAGCACAACTGCATATTTTTCCTCTTTTTGTACCTCATCCATAGTTTCTTATTTAATTACTAGCCCATATGCCACCATGTCAGAAAATGTAGCATTTATTACATCCATAACTTGATCTTCAGTCATACAAGCTAAATTTCCCCATGTTTCTGATTTCCTCTTTCTATGAACTTTCTTGATAGTACTCTAATTTATTTTGTTGTATGCAAATAGTTCCAAGTCTGCAACTTCTTATGTCATTCCTGAACCATGAGGCACCACGGTTCCAAGAATCCTAGCTGTAATTACTTTTTCAATTTTAGAACTGTTACCTTTATCCAATGTTGAAGTTGATTCATTAGTTTTTGAATCTTCCTTATTGTTGTCTGTAGGTTCCCCTGTTTTCTTGTTGATTTGATCTTGTTGCTTTGAATTCGTTTTCTTCTCATGTTCTTTTTCTTCAAGATATTTCTTCCTTTGCTCTAGTTCTTGCAGTTTTCTTTGTTCCTATGCTTTTTATTATTGTATTAAATCTTCTTCTTGATGTTTCTTTACTTATACCAACTTATTTTCTTCTTCTATCTGTTGTTGAGCTTTTAACTCTACCTCAAGTTTCTCTTTTGCTGCTGCAATTTTCTTTTGCTCCTCTTCTTGGGATTTTCTAAGATTTTCAACTTCTAATTTATGCTAAAGTCTAGCTTGTTTTTCTTCTAAGGATAAGCTATTGAATATTATAGCTTATTTATTCTTTAACCTCTCCTCCACTTCACTGCATGAGTCAAGATCTTGATAGATTAACTCATCATCCCATCTTTCATGAAGATAATGCCAAGCCCAAAACAATATAGCTACAATGTTTTGATATTAACCCCTATGGATCATGATTTCTGAATTTACCTTGAGGAAGTATAAATTCAAGCATTAAATTACCCTCTTGCTTGGCATTATTGGATTTTAAAAGCTTATAATTCCCAATGTAAAATTTATAAGGGACGAACAAGTTCCTTCTAACATCTTTGGCAAGCAAATATTTAAAACCATGTAGGATGGTTTGATAAGCAATTTTAGACAACACCAATTTGTTTGGCACATGTTTTGGCAGTAGACGGGGAGCTTATATTTCTCCAAATATGATTTGTAAACTCATGTGGATATTCCACTCAAATAGTTCATCACAACAAATCTGATAAATAATTGAAATCTTTATTATTAAGGTTGTTTTTCCTTTAGATTTCTAGAATATTTTGTTACTGGTTTTTTTGCTTATGCATGGAATAGATATAATGTGGAAAATAGAGAAAAATAAAATACAATCACACCATCCACAAATAAACACAATATATGACCTGGGAAACTCAACATGAGAGAAAACCCAGCTAGAAGGTGAGGTTGCTCTGCTCTCTTTTCTCTGGTATAGAAATGATGCAAGTAAAGAGAAAGAGGCACTATTTGTGGAGTTTCCTTTGACTTGTGGCCTGTATGGCTGCTACATAATCTCTCATCCTCTATTATGTTCACATAATACCACTCTCAAATGTTTTTTTCAACTATGGAACAAGATACAATGCAAAATAATGGAACCCCTTCTCCTCCTAATGTCATGGTATTTAACATATCCCGATAGCCATCTAGGGGTAGTTTTTTGACTTCCTCAACCCTCAATTGTGATAGGGTTTTGGAACTTCTAGAATATTCTTGAAATTACATACTTATATAGACCCATATGAATGAGCAATGGGGGATGACGTGGCATCCTCTCGTACAACATGGTGGTCAACACAGTAGGTCAACTTGTGAGAGGCATAACTTTTGAATACGAGCTCTGATCGACACAATTTTTTCACCGTTGGAAAGGTCTTGATGTGTATAATAGCTTCATGGGGTTTGATCCATGTTTGGAAATTTTAACCCCAAAAAATTTCATTTGATTCCTCAAAATGGCCCCAAAAGGTTCCAGACCCCAATTTTCCAAACTAGGACCTGCCATTAAAATGGCCCTGCAAGATGATTCCTCCAATTTTTTACACTATGAAATAGTCGATCTAGATGAAAAAAAATATAATGATCCAAGCTATATCATATATCACCATTTAGGGAGCCATTTAGGGAGGATTTTGTTCCCCAAAATATTACTAAATGAGGTGAGTAAAATTTCCCTCTACCTTCTCCGTAAAGTACCACTTTGCTTTGCTTGGAGGTTGTCCTTTCAACCCAATATGCCAAAGGTCATGTTGTCCTTGTCTTGTAGATCTATACCACTTATAATAAACAGTGTACTCTTCCAAATCTACATGAGCATCTAGTTCTAAGTCCTCTATGGAAGGTAGGACCTTCTCCTCCTCCTGATCCAACATGAAAGGTGTTGACAATTAAAATCGCAACGAGGAATTTCGCCTGCAAAGTATTGCTAAAGCCTATTATATAAAATATGATAATAAGATGTAATACTAGTAGGTGGGATCCTCTTGTAGAACGGAGGCTTAGAGATAGTCATATCACACTTTTCATGTTGTTGTTTCGATACTGCTTACAAAGTCTTATATGGTTGATGATGCAGTCTTGTTTTTTTTGACATAATGGCAGGTGGATAATGCTTTTTATGTAATGTTCCTTTATTCTAAGCTCAAATTCTATGTTATGAGTGGCATATACTACAATTGTTACATTTTATGATATCACCATGAGTATTACTTGGCTACACCTGAACAAGACATGTTAGTAACAACATAAAACAAAGGAAATGGAAAGAAACTTATAACAAAAATTCCAAAAGGGACTATACTATGTTATGTTAAGAGGTTGTGTGCAAATGAAATGAAAAGAAGTTAGTATTAATCCTAGCTAGCAATGGTTAGTGGATATGCGAATTGTATTTGAGTTATATTGGGTGCATTTTGATATATGATATGGTATGGTTTTGGAAATGGTTAATATGGATTTTGGGTGGCGCAATTGGCAAACAATATGTCACAAGTTTCAATGTATGGAATTAATGGCATGGTTAATGGTATGGTTTTTGGATGGATTTCGTGTATTGTGAAATTGAATGTGAGGAATATGGAAGCGATGTGCATTAAATGCACACCACTCCATATTTCTCCCATCGGGTCGTCACCCTAGCATGGTTATTGTTTCATTTGGTTTTGCTGACGGTTAAGCTCTGAGATTCAAGCCTGGAAGGAACTACTCGACCAGATCTCCCTTTTTAAAGCCATTGGTTACAGGTATGGTTCTTTTTTCTGATCCATGAATTTCACTCTATGTATGAAATAAACGATGGCTCAAAATGTGTTGGTTTGTGTTTTCCTGAGATTGGCAACCGTGTAAACGCATGGGTCTTCTCTCTGGAATGACTGTGTGGTTATTTGTTTTGCAAATGAAAGAATTGGTTTGTTGAAGTTATGATTTCGTTGACTGTTCTTTGTGGTGAAAACTTGGATGGCTCTCTATTTTTTTAATAAGTTATGGGTATTTTGTTGGAGGGTTTCAATTTGTTTAGCCTTGTTGGCCGTTCCCTAACAGTTATGGTAACTATGTCCGGTTGTATTCGGGTTGCTGTATATTTTTTCAAACTACCTTTTGGTCACTATGTATCTTCTAGAGCCACGGTCGTGGGTTATTCACCTGGTCATGGGATTATTTTTGTGGTATTGGCATCAACGGTTTGGTTATGGGATGGCCATTGTGCCAAGATTG